>CM077224.1:6140538-6198038 GCA_039654775.1 Spinibarbus caldwelli | reverse complement strand
ATTGCATTACACCAAATACACAAAATAATGTTCTTTTTAGCAACGTCATATGACCCCTTTAAATACAGGGTGTTTTTAAACTGTGGTAATTGTGGGTGCGATATGAGTCAGATGATTTGGGTCAAATCTTCAGTAAATATGTTTTTATAAGTGTTAAGAAAATTGATTCGTCTCAATATGATAATATACATATATATATATATATATATATATATATATATATATATATATATTATGGTGGTTCATCTTACCCCATTCTCTCCTATGTGCTTCCTTTTATCATTTGCATTGAATTTTCTGCAAATTATTCAAATTTCTCTTGTTAAGGGTGCTTTCTTTGTGTAATATGGAGGCATGGTGTAACGGTCCTCCACACAAACTGAAGCAGTGATATTTACATCAGTGTGTGTGGGAGAGCAAAGGTAGCGTTTGAAAAGCAGGAAGGCTTGTGTGCATTTGTGTGTGCGCTACACTGCACCTCGTCTCATTTTTGCTTTTGTTCCTCCTGCTTGTGTGGCTTCCTGGGGTTTTTGTTTGTGATCAAGTGAGCATGTGTATCCAACACATACATTTACCACGGTACCAACCATCACTCACATGTGTGTTGAGTGTCATAGACATACTGGAACCTGCTGTTCATTTGGCCTGGAGTTGCACAGGTCCGCTGCTCCTCATTAGGCACGTCGAGACACTGACCTCTTGACAGCCTCCGCACGTACCTATAAGGCCTGTCTCCTCTTTTTATAGAATTCTGGGTAATTTGCTGCCCTCCAGACAGGCTGTTTACCACAAGGAACATTGCAGTGGAGGAAACAGCATCGGTTAGATGGCATCACTGGTGTGAGAAACAAACAAGAGAGACCTCGAGTAATTTGCACATGGTTTTACTGCAAAAAATCTGATTGTAGTGACTGTGTTAGACACCAGAGCCTGTCTCAGAGCTTCTTAAAGGGACAGTTCACTAACAAATGACAATTCTGTCATCATTTACTCAAAAAATGATGTCATCCTTATGTAATTCCAAACCTGCAGGATGTTGCTCCCTCTGAACACCACAAATGGACATGTTAGGCTGGAGGATCATGCTGTTCTTTTCCATATAATGATGACAGTAAAAGGCCACTAAGCTTCAAAATACCCCAAACACACACACACACACACACACACATACTTGAGTTTGTGGTTTACGGGGACTCTCCATAGGCGTAATGGTTTTTATACTGTACAAACTGTATTTTCTATTGCCCGTCGGTCGGTCAGTCGGTCGGTCGGACGGTCTGTCTGTCTGTCTGTCTGTCTGTCTGTCTATGTCTATCTATCTATCTATCTATCTATCTATCTATCTATCTATCTATCTATCTATCTATCTATCTAAGTAAAACCTGCCCCTTGAAAAATTGTGCCAGGAGGCAAATATTGCCCCTAAAAAAAGAAACAGTTCTAATCCTAATGTCATGAAACACCATAAATCGCCGTTTCTATGATATTCTAGTCCCTAAGTATGACTCTGGTCCCTCCTTAAACTTTTATCCAGTTATACTGTTAGCACCTTGTATATGTTTGTTTCTACCATGTTTGAGAGCAAGGCATGATGGGCCGCACATTTGCTCAAGGTGAGC
This sequence comes from Spinibarbus caldwelli, assembly GCA_039654775.1. Taxonomy (NCBI): domain Eukaryota; kingdom Metazoa; phylum Chordata; class Actinopteri; order Cypriniformes; family Cyprinidae; genus Spinibarbus; species Spinibarbus caldwelli. The sequence goes on along the minus strand of CM077224.1, from coordinate 6,196,419 downwards.
GCCGTGCGTAATCTGTGTACTTTACAATCTGCGTCCATCTTCTGCCACCCACTTAGTCTTGTTTGTTTAGTTTAATCTCTCCTTGTCTCCCCTCCACCTCATATTTACGCTTGTTTTCTCTGCGTCTCTTCTGCTCTGCATTCAGACGGCGTGCGCGGTGGCATCGCAAGCAGGGGAGTGGAGAGGTTGAACAGCAGTTTGAAATGTGAATTAGAGGGGAAAGGGGTGTGCGAGAGCTCTCCGAGGCCAGGAATCAGTAACCACGTTTTCATTTTATGACATTCTCTCGCTCGAGTGTGTCTGGTAAACACATGCACAGAATACAGCACCGCAGCCCACTGCTGAACAAGAGCAGCCACGTTCACCATAAAATCTCAAAAGGTTTACGAGTGGTTGAGGAATTGCTTACTTTGGAAAATGTAAAATGTTCTTTGAAGGAAACACACACATTTACAACAAATGTTTTTATTTAACAAACTCAATTTATTCATTGATTCAAGCTGAAGATCCCTTACCACTATCTTACCAAATATCTTACCAAATCTTACCACTATACTGTAAGTGCCACTAATTAATTACAGTGTGTCAGGTTATCTTAATCCACGTTTCTCTTCTGTGTTTCTGTTTGTTCTGCAGGAGCCGAACACTGTTTCCGAAATTTCAGCGCTCAAACCGGAGTGATTGAGTCTCCTGGTTTCCCTGACAAGTACCCTCATAATTTGGAGTGCTCCTTCATCATCATCTCTCCTCCTCAGACGGAGGTCACACTCACCTTCCAGACCTTTGACCTGGAAAACGACCCTTTGCTGATGGGTGAAGGAGAATGCAAGTATGACTGGCTGGACGTTTGGGATGGCCTGCCACAAGGTTAGTGCCTGTATTTTATCCATATACTGTATACATACAAAAACTACTGTTCAAATGTTTGGGGTCAGTATGATTTTTTAAATTTATTTATTTTTTAATAAATGAATACTTTTATTCAGCAAGGCTGCATTAAATTGATCAAAAGTGATGTTAGAAAAGATTTAAAATTTTAATAAATGCAGTTCTTACACTTTGTATTCATCAGAACCCTGACAAAAAATTCTCTCACATTTTCCAGAAAATTATTGAACAGCACAACTCTTTTCAATATTTATAAAAAAATACGTTTCTTGAGCATCAAATCAGCATCATAGAATGATTTCTGAAGAATCACGTGACACTGAAGACTGGAGTAATGATGCTGAAAATTTAGCTCTGCATCACAGGAATAAATTACATTTTAAAATATATTTATATAGAAATAGAAAACAGTCATTTTTTAAAAATATTTCACAATTTTACAGTTTTACTGTATTTTTGATCAAATAAATGCAGCTTTGGTGAGCATAAGATACTTATTTCATTAAAAAATTTTAAATTTAAAAAACGTTTGATCGGTAGTGTGTGATTTCTTACTTTTTCCCCTCATATCTTTTATCAAATTGCACAAATAGTGTGTAGAAGATAGAATTGTGAACATCTCAACTATTCACACAGTAAGCCAAATTTGTTCGCTTCCCATCTCACACGCTATCAGTCTGGGATCAAACTCAGCTCTTGTTGTGCTGACATCCAGGGATCACATGAGCAAAGGAGAGGGACAGCAAATCAGTGATAAGTAGGAGAGAAATCAGAGGAATATTGTGAGGAAAGCTCGTAATCCATGGAGCCGAGGGAATTTGAGGCACGCCTCACCAGATCCACTTCACACTGAGAACCGTTTCTAGCCTCTCTAACTGATCTCAGATCAGCTCATTTCCCTCCTTTCTTGTGTTCAGTGGGACCCCTGATCGGACGATACTGTGGGACGAAGATCCCTCCAGAGATCCAGTCTTCCACAGGCCTTCTGTCGCTTTCCTTCCACACTGACATGGCCGTGGCCAAAGATGGTTTCTCTGCCCGCTATAACATGACTCGCAAGGAAATTAGTGACAGTGAGTATTATTTTTTGTAGGTAAAGTGTATATTTTTCTGATCATGTCAGTTGTCTATCCCAGCAACTAAAAAGTAAACACTATGATGCAAAACATTATTCTGTTCGTTTGAGTCCCTACCAGCCTAACTTAACTACATTAGGCCAATGGCGTTTGTTTGGAGGCGGGACTATCTGTTTAGTTGACCAATGACAGACATGAGTGTTCAACCTGTTTGAAATGTCGCTATTTTTGCAATTCTGTTTGATTGCACTAGTGGTGCAGAAATTACCCTTAGATGCATGAAATTTCATGTGCAATGCATTTGATTTCCATAATGTGACATTTATGAGTGAAATTTATAATATATAAATATATAAATGAAATAAATGTACATCAATATATAAATAAATATATGAATATACAATATATAACGTGTATATAATATATAAAGTTAAATGCATTTAATTTTATTTATATATTAAAAAATAATTTGAAAAAGAAATACATGTAAATAATAAGAAAAAAATATAAGTATAATAAGAATAAAATTTAAAAAGTAAATGTATTTAGTTTGAATTAATATCTCTCTTTCTCTCTTATTTAGCATTTCACTGTAGCAATGCATTTGGAATGGAGTCTAGTAAGATCTCTGATGATCAGATTTCGGCCTCCAGCTCATTTTATGATGGTCGCTGGCAGCCTCGTCAGGCACGTCTGAACAACGAGGACAACGCTTGGACGCCTGGTGAGGACAGCAACAAGGAATACATACAGGTGAGCTAGTCACACACGAGAACTTATTGGTGCATTTGACATTCCTGCAACAGACTTGACTAATTTAAATGTTTATTTTTTTGCAAAAAAAGGAGAGGTGATGGAAGTGTAATTTGTTTAATTTGCATCATTCATAAAATATTACCAGCACAAATTTGTATAATTTGTTCATTTTTACATAATTTGCTGCATCAGTTTGAATGGTTTTAACGAGGCATACACTACCATTCAAAAGTTAAGATGTCTAGGTAAGACGTTTTTGAAAGTCTCATGTGCTGCATTTATCTGATCAAAAATACAGTAGAAACAATAATAATGTTAAATGTTATTACAATTTAAATAAACTGTTGTCTGTTTTTAATATATTTTAAAATGTAATTTATTCCTGTGATGCAAAGCTGAATTTTCAGCATCATTACTTCAGTCTTCAGTGTCACATGATCCTTCAGAAATCATTCTAATATGCTGATTTGCTGCTCAAAAACATTACTATTATTATCAGTGTTGAAAACAGTTGTGCTGCTTAATATTTTTGTGGAAATCGTATTTTTATTTATTTTTTGTCAGAGTCCTTCTAAAAATAATAATAAATAAATAACTGTATAAATAAATAAATAAATAAATAAATAAATCAGACCTGCCTCAAACTGTAGCATATTTCATCTAGAAATATGCCATGTTATGAATGAAAAATGGGTTGCATTTGTTGACTTTAAGATATTAACACATATTAAACGATTCTGTCCCTCACAACCTCGTTTGCGTCACATTAAAAAAAGCCATTTACCCTGTCCTTGATTTGTTCCCTTTAATCCACTGGGATTCTCAATCTCTCTCTCTCACACACACACACACGTGTGGTATATTCCTACACAACACTACATTTCCAGAACCTTCTACACCCTCAATAGAGCACTCCATCTTGCCCGTCAGCATACGCCCCTCAGCTTGAGCGCTGCGTTTGTTGTGTTGGTGCAGACCGATGATGCACGGGAGGTTGCTATGATGCTAACCGCTCGATGATGGATGAGGACAGTCTAGAGAAATCCGTAGTTAGCAACCTTCTCCAGTGCTATTGATTTCAGAGTTCATAGCATCTCTCCCCACACCCAGTTTCATACTGAATTGTAAAGTGTAGGTCTGGTTTACTGTGGTAAAATGACTGTTGTTTTACAATAGCACCCTTGTTTTTTCAGTCACAGGTATGGCACTAGGAGAATAAACTTGTTTTCTATATACATGTTCAAAATAGATTTATTAACTGCAAAGGAACTGTTCATTACTCATATCAGAAATCCTCATTGATCGGCTGTCAAAAGAAGCTAAGTTTGGTCCGATCAGTCGGGCATTGTTACCGTTCCCTGTTTCCCACTTTCATCAATCACTCTCTTTTCCCAGGTGGATCTTCACTTCCTCAAGGTACTGACCGGGATCGCTACCCAAGGAGCCATTTCCAAGGAGACCCATAAATCCTACTACGTCATCACCTTCAAACTGGAAGTCAGCACTAATGGAGAGGACTGGATGATCTATCGGCACGGCAAAAACCATAAGGTAAGAACCATGCAATACATTTGTGTTCACTATGTGTTTACAACTGACAAAGAAAACGTAACTACAAAGAAATAATCCATTTGTAGGAACAACACTTACAGAGCAAAGGCTGGATTCACAAAAATTAAGAGAAATTTGTAAGAACATTCTAGAGTATTTTCTTGAATATTCTTTTTCTTGAAAAAAATTGTCCATTAATTTGTATTGCTTAAGAACAGCTTAATTTTATTCTTAGGAAAAAGTATTTATTTGCTTACTCGTGAAGTTTTCCTGTCTAATATAACAAATCCAATACCCTGATAAATCTTTATGATTTTTAGGTAGCAGGTATGCCTACTTATCATTTGTAAACAAGGTAAGGAAAAAAAAATAAATAAATAAAAAAAATATATATATATATATATATATATATATATATATATATATATATATATATATAAAAAATATATATATATAATATATAAAAAATACAAATTTTTTTTTTTCCTTTTTGCTCTCTTTTGTTAATAATAATAAAAAAATACTTTGAAAAAAAAAATGTCACATTTTAGAAACTTAATGTATTGTGAATCCAGCCAGGTCACATACTAATAAAATCTTATTTTGCTACCATAACTTTCCAAATCTATCATTAGACCTTTGTTTTCACAAAAAATGTGTGCTTAAATGGATTATTCTAATGAAATCAGAAGGGAGTTATTCAATTTTAGCACAAATCCATTGAATTTAATTAGCATAAGCTGCTGTAGGAGGCAGTTGAGCATCTGCAGGAAGAAGAAACTCAAGTTCCAGATGAACTTTGCTGGTCTGAACAGAGAAAGTGACATGGGAACAGGTTGAGAGATGGTTATCTGGAGGTGGAGAACAATGAGGGCCTTTTTGCACCCTTATCTCTCTCGCCGTTCCTAATGCCTATGAGCTACCTGCCATAAACACACCTGTGTGACCGATCACACCTGGACCAGCGTGGGATATGCTGATACATGTTCATACATTACCGGAATTCAGGGATTTGACCCATTCGAAGACCGTGTTTCAAATCATTTTCCCTTTCTAGATAAGGTGAGACTGATCCTATCAAGACTAATATGAATTTAGTTTTGAGGAAGGCTAGGAATTTTCCAAATTTAATCACAGAGCTTTGGACAGCCCTCAGTAACTCCATCAAAAAAAAAAAAATACATTTAAGAAGGATATACATCATTTGGGTTGTGAAGATTACTGCGGCAAAGTCAAATTATGATGAGGACACAACTGAGCAAACCCGACAGAAACGCTTTTGTTTGGCTAGCATTAGCACGGCTAGTAATTAAAGCATCAATCAACCGCCATTGCTTCATTTACCCGCCTGCCCAATGATATCATAATCTCTATTTGTTTTGACTCTGTCCGTCACTTGAAAGATCGTCTTTCTTGTTTCGTGACAACTAATCCCACTGTAACCAGGCTGGCCACAGTTTAATCAGCCTCGGAAAGATGCTTATGTATTTTAACTCTACGTTATGCCGAGGGACAACGTGTAATAAAAGTGCTAGGATTAACCTTTTGCTCGTCTTTTTAGTGGATCTGCTTTTGATTAAAAGATTAGTCTCCTGTTTGGGAATAAGTCGCACATGAAAGTAATATTGACCAACAGACGTGACTGGGATTAACGCTCTTGGCGTAATCCTGGTTCAAACCACTTTTATTATAGAGTTTGGGATGTAAATTGTTAAACTAGTTTGTAAACTTGTCTGAAAACTGAATCGTATTATTCTTAATCATTTTGAACATACAGGGAAAGATCAGTTCTTGTGCTTGCCAGTCACAGAACAAGGAACATTGTAACCTTATTCACAATATTCACTTAGTTGCTTAATTTTACATATACAGTAAACTCATTGCAAATATATCATGAATATTTGATACCACATTCATAAACATATATACAGTCACAAAATGGTAAAAAGGTCCCACAAGTGTGAAAAATTGCAACATACCCTGGTTATTATTGAAATTCCTATAAATCCCTCGTGGACAGCAAGTAATAAATCTGTCACACACTCACTTGATACATGATGAATATAGCATATAAAGCCATTTAGCCTTTGTGTTTGCTGCCCTTGACAGAAAAGTGACGATTGGGAGAGTTAAAAGGGATGAGAGGAGAGACACAAAGATGCAAGAAGATGGAAAACGAGAAAGACAAAAAGAAATTTGAATTAAGAGGGGTGTTTTGTCATTTCTTTCCCCCACTGAGAGAAAGCTCACTGGAGGGGAGCAGGTTTTGTTGAGTAGTGAACACTTCAGTGCTCATTCGCTGCCTCTCTCTCACACACATTGTCTGTTTTCCTTCTCTTCAAGACGTTGCTTAAGGCTGGTGAGCCACCAACCGGAACCAGCTTCAACAGTCAACATCTTCATCTAGAGATGAGTGAGGGAAAACAGGTGGACAGAGAAAAGAACAAAAAAATAAATAAATAAATAAAAGATTTGATTTGAGGAAAGACAGCTGAAAAGCATGAATTTATGAATTCATCTTGATGATTTCCCATTTTTGGTTTTTCCTGATTAGTGCTGGTTTCACTGGATTTCTAGCATATTGTTTCTGGTGTAGCTGGTTGATCCAGTTAAGAAATCAGTCTTGGACCTTTTTATTGGACCTTTTTATTTATTTATTTAGTTAGTTAGTTTGTACTACATTATTTGACATTAAATTAATCATTATTTCTATTTATTGAAAACATTTTTTTTTTTAATAAAATTTATTTGATTATGTGGACTGGATATATATATATATATATATATATTTTTTTTTTCAGAGGGATTAAAGTAGTTCACAAGCATATTATTTATTAATTAATTTATTTAGATGATTCTTTTTCATATATTTTATTTATTTAACAATAAATATATTATTAATTATATGAAGACATTTTTTATATATTTGTTTAAATGATCAGGTACTCCATCTAAATAATATAGGTTAAAGGCATTGAACAAAAAATAAATAGAAAGTTAATATACATGAATGTTAAAGTATTATAGGTTTTAATTTATCTTCGTTTTTAATTTTTTTTTTTTTCATGTCATAATAATTCTAATGTACATTTGATATTTACTCAGAAAACGTTTGGTCCCATTCTAGCCTTTAAAAGAAGAGCCATGGTTTAACCAGAGTTGGGAATTTTATAGAAAAAGACTCGTTTACTATTTTCTCAACTTAGCTTCTCTGCTCATGTCTTTTGCCAGACATGCTCTTTCACGACTTTCATCAATACTTAAACACCTCGAGACCTTTTGTCCCCTAGCAATCTGCATAGGATGTCTGTTCTGACCGACCCAGGAGTGGAGACGGACCCACGCAGGGTTTCACCTCCTAGCATTGGAGGGACAGTGGAAAGGGTCTTTATAATTTCATGATCTATCACTCGTAGACACACAACATGGCAGGTTTAATTATTTAGTTACCCTAGCTAGTGCTCTACTTCAGCTGGATGGGCGGGACCATCCCGTCATGGGTCGCCCCGCTGCCAACTCTCTTGTTGTCAGGCAGATTTAGGTCTTGTTTACGACACTGAATAGCTTAAAGATTAAACAGCTTATAGCTCTATAGGTTATTTGAAATCTGGTCATTTCAATATGAAACATGTCTTTAGGTCTTTAGACTTTACAAAAGATTTAACACTCATCTTTTAGTGCACTAAATTGCACAACCTTTTCACAGCAAAAATACAACAACTTACTCTAGAAAGAGAGTTTTAAGCCATTGATAAAGGCCAGTTCTAAAGAAATTATCTCCCATTATCAAGTAAGAAAAATAGCCTTTGATTGATTGTACAGGAAAAGGTCATTATTCAAGATGAATTGGTCAGACGTCACGTGTGGCTCAGATCTCTTTATAATCTTAATTAACCTTTGAACTGTGTAACTAGGCTTATTGACAGGGGTCAACGATGGCCGTTGAACCACTGATGGAATCTTTGATCTTTGCCGTTGAAGAAAACCTGAATGCATTAACCATAAGCAATTCGACCTCTGACCTTCCTTGACTGCTCTTAAACTGTACCATATTTCTTTTCCTTGTGTTTGATCTACACCTAATTCTTTTGTGTTTAATAGTCTTTAGTAGATGCCATTTGATGTGAAAAGAACAAGGCTTGTAAGAATGGAAATACAGTTCATTATGTCAGTCTTTCTTGAGGTTAGATCATATTTAATTTTTACAACCCATTTCTTTCTGTTTTTTTTTGTTTGTTTTGTTTTGGTTTTTTTTTGGCAAGGAAAATGTGTGCAACTACATTGTTTCAGTAAGAGAAAGATACCTAACTACATAAAAAACAAGTGCTTCATTCTTGAAAAATAACAGTTTACACAGAAATTTACATACGGTTTTATGGATAAATTTCAAATAAATTTGTTATATAAATTAATGTAAGAATGTGTTTAAGCGTAATTGAAATTAATTTCAGAAGAATTAAGTTTTTGTGTAAATTTGCTATAATTTTTTGTCTTTTTTTTTTTTATACAAACCATATACATAGAAATTACACACATAATGTAAAAAAAACAAACAAACAAAAAAAAAACAATGATTCATTAAATGGTTATACGTGGTTATATGAACAATTTACACAGAAATGAATGAGTTGCACTGAATGGACTCTACTTCCATCCCGCTCAGCCTCGGGTTCATTCCTGTCAAATTAAATATGCCATTTACTCTGACTGTGAGCCAGTCCTTCTTTCTCATATTTTTCCAATTCATCTGGTATTTCTGAATTTTTCCCCCCATTTTCAGTCTTGTTGATCGGTCTATGTTATCATCTCTCAGACCCTGTTCTTCTCCTCCTTGTCTCTTTTGTTTAACCTCTGTCTACTCTTCCATCGTTATCCGTGAACTCTGCGGGGCTGCCACGTTATTTTGCCACAGAGCTGGATGGCTGACTGCGTCCTATTGCAGCGTCTGGAAAGGGGTCATCCGTCTAGTCAACTGTCTGTCTATCTGGCTTCAGCAGCCACAACACATTCGAGATCAGCATTTTAAAAAAAGGGTTTGAGAAAACCTTCCCCCACCTCTCCACCCTTCCGTCACTGCATCATTGAAGCATTATGAGTGTGGTCCTTTGTGAGTGTGCCGAATTCCCCTACTGGGAATACACGCGCGCGCGCACACACACACACACACGCACACACACACACACACTTGCACAGAGCTGATAGAGCATTTGTAGCCTTGAGCGTATAGCACAGAAAAGGGATTCTTCCATATGGATTGCTCTGCCCAGAGCCCGTAACTCTCAATGGGACGTGACTTGTGGCCACTGGATGGAGAAGATGAGGTGAACAATGGGGATGAATGAGGTTAAGGCCTTGAGGGTAAAAGGAATGGGGGAAAATTTAACGGTGGTGAAAACGAGCTCAATAGACTCTTTGTTTGTCTTCGACTAATCCACTACTTTTTCTAGTGCCACTTGACTTAATCAGCCGTTTCACTGCCTCACTGGTGTTGGTCATAGTCGCAGCTTTGTAAGTAAGCCAGGATACTTGTGTGTCTGTGTGTGTGTTCACTTTTGAAAGCCTTTGCAGCCCATATTGGCCTCTGTTACACTTGATCTCAGGTGAGGAATGTTTTCGGTTGGCTAAGACACATCCAGCGTTCAACCTCCCACATGGATGGAAGAACACGGATGTGTATGTGTGCACAAGGTCTTGTGTTTTCAACTGTTTTAACAGTCATAAGTTACAATCTACTGTGTATTTGTTTTTAAGCCCTATGTATACATCAATGCGCCAGTAGCCGTTAAATCATTTACAGCAAATCATTCATGAACAGAGCACATATGTGTCATTGAATCATTCATTCAACCAATTCAAAGCGACTTTTCTTTAATTGCGCTCATGCAATTAGTTCAAATGACTGTTGTTTGCTCAGTGACAAAACAAGGGATTCTTAATGAGTGAGTCATTAAATTATTTACTAAACCTTTTGTTTAAAACAGTCATTAATTCATGACGAAAACAGGTGACTGGTCTTAAAAATGCGGTCCCCTTTTCAAGTCACTAGCTTCATGAATCCAGATAGCTTTATGAATCATTCAACCAATTCTTTCTGGAACACTGATTCATTCAGGACTCAATCAAGTGCCGAGACCCTAAGAATGGGTCTTTGAATAATTTTCTCATCCAATTCATTCACAAGAACCTAATAATGAGTGAGTCATTAAAATATTGAATAATTCACTGATCCAGTTAATTCAAAAACATTCAGGAAACAAACATGAATTGAGTCATTGAAGGGACTGTATTCGAGTGAGACTGTATTCGACTGAATCATCTGAATCACTGATTCATTCAGAAGCACCAGACGCACGATGACTGATTCTGCCGTGGCTTTGTTTGGAGGTATTTTCATTGGCGGGACAAAAACAGACTAAGTAACTTTCAAAATTTTGTCAAAAATGCAAGTTACTCAATATGAACTTCTTGTTTATTGGACTATCCTTGTGACGGTTGTGCCGTTACTTTCATTAGCTTTAGAAATGTTTACTTCTTTAAATGTACATCTATGCAGTCATAGTTCCTCTCCAGCTTTGATAGCTCATATCTTGTTGTAATTCCATTATGTAACTTAAACTTCAAGCTTACTAACTGCATGTCTTGTGTTTTCCTCATTTTGAGGGTACGTTGGTTTACATTTCAGTTATCTGTCAACCATTTGTCTCTACATGGGAACTTCCTCTCTTATCTTTAGAGATTTTTCACCAGTGTTCAGTTTAATCTACCCCTTATCACGCTTTACAGAGAATTATGATCTCTTGTGGTTCTGAGTTATGTGGATCAGAGTGTTTTATCGGAGCAGTTTATAATGTTCCCACCTTTAATTTGTAACATGTTTTAAGGGATGTATTTGGGAAAAAAGATAACAGCAAAGAGAAAATTACATTTACTGAAGTAGGGTGACTCTAAGACATTGCTAGGGTGTTCTAATTGCTGGATATGGCTTGGAACAAAAACAAAAATCTAAATAGGGGAAGAAACTCTTTCTAGTGTGGAAAAGTCCACTCCTTTAAAAAAAAAAAAAAAAAAAAAATCAGTGAATAGATTTCTTGATGCTTCGCAGCAAGTGTAATCAGTGCTGTTTTCTCTCTTTTGCAGACTTTCCATGCCAACACTGACCCATCTGAGGTGGTTTTGAATCGTATTCCTCAACCCGTTCTGGCCCGGTTTGTCCGTATTCGACCACAGTCGTGGAATAATGGCATTGCACTACGCTTTGAGCTTTATGGCTGCCAAATTACAGGTGAGTGTTTATAGTTGTATGGTTTGTTTTCATCTTAACATACAATGTATCTTTATGAGGTCTTTATTTAACTCTTGTCTGTTTAAAAAAAAAAAAAAAAAATCCTGAAAATGTTCCCCTCTGTTGAAGATCTCAAATCTATGTTTGTGCACATTCATGCATTTTTTATATATTTATTTATTTTTGGAACCCTTTTTTTTTTTTGGACCTTTAGACAAAATCATTTAAAAAAAATTAAGAATATGGAGCTCATATTCAAGGTAGAATATGAATAAAACACATCAGTTTTATTCAGAGAACTGTATTAAGTATACTGTGAGACACTTTGGATAACAGTGTCTGCTGCATGACCATTTCATCATTTGAAGGCTGAAGTAAGTGTGTACTTCTCTCTCATTCTCTTTTCTCTCAGATGCTCCTTGTTCGGAGCTCCAGGGAATGCTGTCCGGACTCCTCCCTGATTCCCAGATCTCAGCCTCCTCGGTGAGGGACCTTCACTGGGCTCCTGGAGCAGCACGTCTGGTGGCCAGCAGATCAGGTTGGTTTCCTGGTCCTCCCCAGCCTATTGCTGGAGAAGAATGGCTCCAAGTGGACCTCGGGACACCCAAGACAGTGCGAGGAGTGATAACCCAAGGAGCACGGAGTGGGGAAGGAGGAACCAGCTCAGAGAACCGGGCTTTCGTTCGGAAGTACCGTCTAGCACACAGCCTGAATGGGAAAGACTGGAACTTTGTAATGGATAGCAAGACTAGCATGCCCAAGGTATTTAATTTGCCCAGAGAATAATATAAACATATGCAGACTGTTTATTTTATAAACATACACTACCATTCAAAGGTTTGGGGTAAATGGTTTAAATTATTTTAAATAATACTTTTATTCAGCAGGGATGCATTAAACTGCTCAAAAGTGACAGTAAAGACATTTATAAAGTCACTAAATATTTCTATGTCAAATAAATGCTGTTCTTTTGAACTTTCTATTCATCTAAGAATTGTGAAAAGTACCACAGATTCTATAAAATTATTATAACACAACTGTTTTCAACATTGATAATAATAAGAAATGTTTCTTGAGCAGCAAATCAGCACATTAGAATGATTTCTGAAGGATCATGTGACACTGTAGAGTTATGATGCTGAAAATTCAGCTTTGCTACCACAGGAAAGCAGTTATTTGAAATTGTAATAATATTTTACAATATAGCTCTTTTTTGCTATGTTTTTCATTAAATAAATGCATCATTGGTGAGCATAGGAGACTTATTTCCAACAATTAGAAATCTTACCAACCTCAAAGTTTTGAATGAGAACAGCTCTAAACATCTTCACCAATATGGTTGACATTCCGGTTTGTTGCTACCAGTCCTTGATTAAGATGGTCTACAAGGTCAAAAACCAAGTCCATTAGATGGAAATCCAATCAATCAATCAATCATCTAGACCAGCTTGGATCAATGAATCATCATGAGCTAAAAAACATTTTCTAGGATATTCCAGTAGGGAATCAACGCAATTGGAACTATGAATTGTCAGAGTTCCCAACTAAACATGCTATTCTAATTATTTTGCTAGCAGGTTGAGCACACCTGTGACACCTGTGATACCTGTTCAGATGCTTACATTCAGTGTGTGTAAAACGTCTTTTCTTTCTGTAGCTTTTTGAGGGGAACACACACTATGACACCCCAGAGCTGAGGCGTTTTGAGGAACTTGGTGCACAGTTTATCCGCATCTATCCAGAGCGCTGGTCTCCGGCAGGGATCGGAATGAGAATGGAAGTCCTGGGCTGCAACCTGCCAGGTAGGACATGGCTCTCAAATACACCACTATCGTGAAATCATAAGCTAAATTACTTGGTGATGATTGGGCAGTTCCAGTTGTAGGGTGAAATTTATTCTCAGTCTCTACAACTGACACCGAGCAGCTGCCCAGAAGCGCACCGTCAGCTGAAAGCTATTGCAGCTTGTACAATGTTTTATTTATTTATTTATTTTTCATTTTTTTGGTGGAGAGAAGTAAAAGAAAATGGATAGACTGATGCTAAGAGAAAACAGAAACATGGACACAGGGATTGACTCTAAGCGAAGTGGATAGGAGAAGACAACCATTAAAAATTGGTGGAGGCTGGATGAATTTTGTAAGGCTTTAGTTTGACGTCTCAGTTGTGTGTGTGTGTGTGTGATCTCTTCTGAAAACTTATGAGGAAACACATGTAAGAGTCCTGGGATCTGTTTCTCAGGAGAAAAATATAAATGCTGACCATTTAATCACGTTACTTTCTAGAAGCTACTAATCAGAAATTGAAGACATTTTTGTTTCATGTTGGAGCAACTGCGTATTTATTATAATAATCAATTATGATTGTTTGTCTCAATCTGACCAGACTTACTGGAGCATCAACCTGGATGAATACATTCCCATGTCTACAATATAAACATGAAAGCCACACTTACACACTCACGCAGCACTACTATAATCAGACGGCTACGCTCTGTGCCAATTATCCTCTCTGTTGTATAATTTATCATAGAGCTGCTGGAGATACATCTGATTGAGTGTGTGTGTATATGCAAATGTACAGTATGCTCCACTTTTAGGTGCGAAAACCAAATGCTCAAAGTTCTAGAGACCTTTGACGTATATACAGTATATATATATATATATATATATATATATATAAAAATTTGAATGTTGTGGAAAAAGTTCATTTATTTCATTAATTCAACTCAAATTGTGAAACTCGTGTATTAAATAAATTCAATGCACACAGACTGAAATAGTTTAAGTCTTTGGTTTCTTTTAATTGTGATGATTTTGGCTCACATTTAACAAAAACCCACCAATTCACTATCTCAACAAATTAGAATACTTCATAAGACCAATAAAAAAATTTTTTAGTGAATTGTTGGCCTTCTGGAAAGTATGTTCATTTACTGTATATGTACTCAATACTTGGTAGGGGCTCCTTTTGCTTTAATTACTGCCTCAATTCGGCGTGGCATGGAGGTGATAAGTTTGTGACACTGCTGAGGTGGTATGGAAGCCCAGGTTTCTTTGACAGTGGCCTTCAGCTCATCTGCATTTTTTGGTCTCTTGTTTCTCATTTTCCTCTTGACAATACCCCATAGATTCTCTATGGGGTTCAGGTCTGGTGAGTTTGCTGGCCAGTCAAGCACACCAACACCATGGTCATTTAACCAACTTTTGGTGCTTTTGGCAGTGTGGGCAGGTGCCAAATCCTGCTGGAAAATGAAATCAGCATCTTTAAAAAGCTGGTCAGCAGAAGGAAGCATGAAGTGCTCCAAAATTTCTTGGTAAACGGGAGCAGTGACTTTGGTTTTCAAAAAACACAACGGACCAACACCAGCAGATGACATTGCACCCCAAATCATCACAGACTGTGGAAACTTAACACAGGACTTCAAGCAACTTGGGCTATGAGCTTCTCCACCCTTCCTCCAGACTCTAGGACCTTGGTTTCCAAATGAAATACAAAACTTGCTCTCTTCTGAAAAGAGGACTTTGGACCACTGGGCAACAGTCCAGTTCTTCTTCTCCTTAGCCCGGGTAAGACGCACAAGAGAATCGAATCGAATCGAATTTGCTTGACAATCCTCATAAGGCTGCGGTTCTCTCGGTTGGTTGTGCATCTTTTTCTTCCACACTTTTTCCTTCCACTCAACTTTCTGTTAACATGCTTGTGTACAGCACTCTGTGATCAGCCAGCCTCTTTGACGATGAATGTTTGTGGCTTACCCTCCTTGTGAAGGGTGTCAATGATTGTCTTCTGGACAACTGTCAGATCAGCAGTCTTCCCCATTATTGTGTAGCCTAGTGAACCAAACTGAGAGACCATTTTGAAGGCTCAGGAAACCTTTGCAGGTGTTTTGAGTTGATTAGCTGATTGGCATGTCACCATATTCTAATTTGTTGAGATAGTGAATTGGTGGGTTTTTGTTAAATATGAGCCAAAATCATCACAATTAAAAGAACCAAAGACTTAAACTACTTCAGTCTGTGTGCATTGAATTTATTTAACACACGAGTTTCACAATTTGAGTTGAATTACTGAAATAAATGAACTTTTCCACGACATTCAAATTTATTGCGATGCACCTGCATATATATATATATATATGCAGGTGCATCGCAATAAATTTGAATGTTTATTTATTTTATTTGTAGACCATAGTAAGTATAGATCTCATATTGAATTGATGCAAATGGAAATGTATACTCTAAAATTGATTTTTGTAAATAATATATATATATGTATATATACATTTATTGGTTGTGTTTAATTAAGTGAAATTTAATAGCATTTCCTGAGTGGATATTGTTTGAAAGTAAATCCTTTTCCACATTTTGTTTTTCCAGTGTAGATTGTGAGGTATGGAAATTCATTCAGTTCAGATCTATGTTTTATATATATATATATATATATATATATATATATATATATATATATGAAGGTGAATAAATGAATACAGAAATACTATTTTTGGTGAACTATCCCTTTAAGAAGCACAACCTGTCTCTGAATTCCATTCTTTTGTTTTAACTTTCTTGCTTTCTAGTCAGTCTCTTTCTCTCTTTCCCACCATTTATTTTTAGGGAGTGTTCTTGCTGTGTAAATGTTTTTCTTTTGGTCCTGTTCTTCTCACGTCTCCTCTTTCTGTTTCTCATCAGAGACCATATTACACTTTTTCCCATGTTCTCTCTCCCACACACACAAACTCATATGTTATACATGTTCATCCCACGAAACATCTGTTGTTGTGTATGCAAACATATATCTGCCCACACTGTGTTACTTAGTATGTACTTGGTTTAGTCTCCCAGTGACTTCTAGTGTTCTGTGTGGTTGCTTGATTCTTCAAAAAATGTAAAGTTACATTTAAATTTAATTCTTGTGTTTGTCAAAATAGTATCCAATAATTAATCAATCTTTTTTTTTTTTTAATTTTATCTCAGCCATTTCATCATATGAGCATATTTTCAGTTCCTCTGGTTTTATATTCTTTGGTCATCATGAAAGAAGCGATCAAACGTATATAATATATAGTACATTACATGAATCTGAGGTAAATTATGGAGCCCCAAAGGCAGCTATTTATTTTTCCAGCATGCACTATTGCTCTCTGCTGCCTTGCCAAGCTGTGATTGGCAGGCTGAAATATGCAGGAAAGCTTTATGCATAACTGAAGCTCTGTTATTTATTTATTTATATATTAATATTTTTTATTATTGATTTATTATTTTTTGCTGAATCAGGGTCTTTGGAGAACGAAGTGACAGCTTTCCTGTAGAAAGGGTGAGAATATGATGAAAGCAGAAATGAAAGGACAAGAGTAGAGGGAGAGAGAAGAGAATGATGGGATATGAGCTGAGAAAGGGAGAGCAGAATGGAATGGATGGAAGACAGATTACAGCTATCAATAATATGCTTTCATTTCTTTGCCTTACTTCCCATTACTTCCAACACACTCAGACATGCACACACACATACACACACACTGGAGGCAATGATCTTCCCGCTAGTCTTAATCACATTAAGGCAACTGCAGCCTGAGGTTAGGTGTACAGTTACACGTTTGCTTTAAAGAGACGGATAACATACACAGCCATTTTGAAAACGCAATAACCTTCACTCTAGGAAATGACTATAAAAATAGGGTCCAATGTACTGTTAATATGAAGGATTTTTCTGTATTGATTTTTCTCAGGTTTTTTAATCCATATTTTGAATTACACATTGCATTGTGTTGTGTTGAGTTAAACAAAATCATCAACAAAATCATTTTTTTTTTTTTACAGATTTTTTTTCTTACTGTGTTTAAAAAAGTTATTGAAATTTTAATTATTGAAATCTGAGAATATGTTAAAGGCTACTAAATTTAACAGTTAATTCATGCAGTGAATTTGCTATTATATATACACACACACACACATACACAAGCACACACACAAAAAGAAAATTCTGTAATATAATTTAAAAAATATGAAAAAAAAAATCCATACAATAGTGTTGTTATCGTTAATTTATGAAACATATTGAAAATTCTTTTTGGTGATTGAAATAAAGTTGAAATAAATTAATAGAGGGAAATCTTAAACTTAATATATTAGTTTGTATATATATTATTATATGCACACACACACACACACACACAAAACAAATTTATATAATAAATAAATTAATTAAGCTAAATAGAAATATTTTACAAAGACAGAAACTAATAAAAATGACAAAATTACTAAAAAATTATTTAAGCTTAAAATTAAAATTGAGAAAAAATAACTAAAAGCTACTTCAAATGATTAATAAATATTATAATATAAGATATATTTTTATAATAGTATATTGTTACGTACGCTGTGCTACGTACATTATTATGATAGTGCAAATAATACAAAAACAACACTGCCATGCACATCACACTTTTGCAGTGAAATCTACACGCAAAGTTGTTGTTGACTTAGAAGGATGCATAATTATGCTTCCTACCTTTTAGACCAGCCTTGTAGTGTGACGGTACAAGTACAGCGGTTTGTGACAGCGTTCCCTATATTTGTCTTGTCTGTTGTGCTGACACAACTGTCACATCTCTGAAAGGTCAAAATCATTACACCGTGACACACAGCGACCTTTAAACACTGACAGAGCATTTTCAAGGCGTGAAGAGTGTCTGCACACGTGTGTACATGGGCACGAGTGTAGTCCCACACAGGTGATGATATTTATCCATCATCCCTGCACTAATTGAATCAGAAGACAAAGAAAAACAAATGGACAGAGACTGCAGGTGCGGAGGCATATGAAAGAATGATCGAGGGAAAGAGGATGGTGTAAAGAGGGAGGCAGTTAGTGATAGGGCAGAGGAAGTGGTATTAGCTGGCTAATTGCTTCAGAAAAGGCCATGGCATTACAGTGACAAATATCACCAGCTGTGGCTCACCTTTTATGAATTCAAAATATTAATGTATGCACCGATTTGCTTCCTTTGCAGAAACTACTGTGAGTGACCATTCGGTTTGTGTGCTAGATGTACTTCTCTACTTATTTAAGTCTAAAACCTTTTCATTTGATTCTGTTTGTTTGAATCTGAAAATTTGAATATATTTCTGCCAGAAAATTCACAACTCTTAAACTCTTAAAATCTCAAATCTTAAACATCATTGCATAAATATTTCTTAATCTCTATTTTTTCTTTGTTCACCATTATAATACAGTATATTAAAATATTATACTAAATGAATATATATATATATATATATATATATATATATATATATATATATATACAGGTGCATCTCAATAAATTAGAATGTCGTGGAAAAGTTCATTTATTTCAGTAATTCAACTCAAATTGTGAAACTCGTGTATTAAATAAATTCAATGCACACAGACTGAAGTAGTTTAAGTCTTTGGTTCTTTTAATTGTGATGATTTTGGCTCACATTTAACAAAAACCCACCAATTCACTATCTCAACAAATTAGAATATGGTGACATGCCAATCAGCTAATCAACTCAAAACACCTGCAAAGGTTTCCTGAGTCTCAGTTTGGTTCACTAGGCTACACAATCATGGGGAAGACTACTGATCTGACCGTTGTCCAGAAGACAATCATTGACACCCTTCACAAGGAGGGTAAGCCACAAACATTCATTGCCAAAGAGGCTGGCTGTTCACAGAGTGCTGTATCCAAGCATGTTAACAGAAAGTTGAGTGGAAGGAAAAAGTGTGGAAGAAAAAGATGCACAACCAACCGAGAGAACCGCAGCCTTATGAGGATTGTCAAGCAAAATCGATTCAAGAATTTGGGTGAACTTCACAAGGAATGGACTGAGGCTGGGGTCAAGGCATCAAGAGCCATCACACATAGACGTGTCCAGGAATTTGGCTACAGTTGTCGTATTCCTCTTATTAAACCACTCCTGAACCACAGACAACGTCAGAGGCGTCTTACCTGGGCTAAGGAGAAGAAGAACTGGACTGTTGCCCAGTGGTCCAAAGTCCTCTTTTAGATGAGAGCAAGTTTTGTATTTCATTTGGAAACCAAGGTCCTAGAGTCTGGAGGAAGGGTGGAGAAGCTCATAGTCCAAGTTGCTTGAAGTACAGTGTTAAGTTTCCACAGTCTGTGATGATTTGGGGTGCAATGTCATCTGCTGGTGTTGGTCCATTGTGTTTTTTTGAAAACCAAAGTCACTGCACCCGTTTACCAAGAAATTTTGGAGCACTTCATGCTTCCTTCTGCTAACCAGCTTTTTAAAGATGCTGATTTCATTTTCCAGCAGGATTTGCCACCTGCCCACACTGCCAAAAGCACCAAAAGTTGGTTAAATGACTATGGTGTTGGTGTGCTTGATTGGCCAGCAAACTCACCAGACCTGAACCCCATAGAGAATCTATGGGGTATTGTCAAGAGGAAAATGAGAAACAAGAGACCAAAAAATGCAGATGAGCTGAAGGCCACTGTGAAAGAAACCTGGGCTTCCATACCACCTCAGCAGTGCCACAAACTGATCACCTCCATGCCACGCCGAATTGAGGCAGTAATTAAAGCAAAAGGAGCCCCTACCAAGTACTGAGTACATATACAGTAAATGAACATACTTTCCAGAGGGCCAACAATTCACTAAATTTTTTTTTTTTATTGGTCTTATGAAGTATTCTAATTTGTTGAGATAGTGAATTGGTGGGTTTTTGTTAAGTGTGAGCCAAAATCATCACAAATAAAAGAACCAAAGACTTAAACTACTTCAGTCTGTGTGCACTGAATTTATTTAATACACGAGTTTCACAATTTGAGTTGAATTACTGAAATAAATGAACTTTTCCACAATATTCTAATTTATTGAGATGCACCTGTATATATATATGCACATATACATACACGCGCACACACACACACACACACACACACACATTAAATTTATTAATTTAAAATGAGGATTATTTTCAAGAACTTTTTGTTTTATTGTTTTATTTATTCTTGACAGATTATGTTTGTTCTTGTTTTAGTGCTGAAAATGTTTCAGGCGTTATAGAAGGCAATTTGATACCTAGAGTTCATAGTAAAATTAATTTGCACTTTTAAAATTAATTTGCCCTTTTGCACTTTTTTTAAATAGCTAAATTGTTTTTTTTGTTTGTTTGTTTGTTTTTTTTTTTGTAGTTGTTTTTTTTAAACATAATGGATTGAAGGTCCTGTATATTAGTATGCATGTATGTATACATGTGTTGTTTTCCTTCAACGCCCCATGGCTTGTCTGGGTTTTCTCCCTAAAGCAACGCCATCCATCAGTCTGATGTCATCATTTAAGACAGATGCAAAAACCTGCAGGCTATACGGGGACAAAATTATAGTTTTGCACAGGATTGCATACTGTGCACATAGTTTATGTTCGCCTCTGCGCTGGCATAAATTCAGAGATTGGAGCTTTATGATTTAATTTATGAGTATCTGACTCATGGCTGGCTGCATAATTAAAATGAAAGGGAATCTCATTTGAAATGGAAAGAAAAAGAGATTTGTTTGAATGGAAATGCATCCTGGTCTGGGTTAAGATAAGATTGTAAATTATGTGTTTCCTCTGCAGAAACCTCCACACCAGCTGTAGAGACATCCAAACCAACTCAAGCCTCCGCTGTGGAAACCAGCACAACGCAGAAACCCAGTCCAGGTTGGTTTAGATCTAAGCACAGAATGTATGCATAATTTTTATTTATTTATTTATTTTTTTACAATACATGATTTAAGCCTGAATACATTTCACAAACACATTAAACCTTCAGAAATCAGCCACATTTGGGTTGTTGTTGCATGCATATTTGAAATGGAAACTAATCAGTCTACCAATAATGCACAAATGTATTTTCACAAGGGAAACTTTGCTTAAGTGAAGTGCTTGTGTACAATGTGCAAAATAATATTTCAGAACAACGTAAATATGTGCATGTGACCTGTAAGCACATTATACCACATTTTTGTTCAATAAATATCTATATCCCTTTAACATAAGTTACACTATCAGCATTTTCCATGGCTTATTTGGCAGAGTTGTTGTGATATTTTATATTTTTGCACATTGATGCAGCTGAAGTCAAAGGTCAAAACTCAGTTTAGTTTAAAGTGCCGCTAGCCGTCCAATGTTTTGCCAGGGTTGATGAATATTAATGCGAATGTATTGATGTACTCTATCTGTCAGATACTAGCACTGCCCTGCCGTCTCACAAAGGACTGTGTGATTTTGAGCAAGGATTGTGTGGTTGGACCCTTGACTCGGATTCTGACCTCAGCTGGGCGCTACACAGCTCCAGCAAAAGCACCGCCTTGGGTCAGAGTCAAGATCTCTCCATGGGCTCAAACAGTGGGTATTACACACAAACACACACACACGTATATTCACATTCATACAGAGGTCATCATGCCTGTAGGCTCTAGTCTGTGTTGATGCTTGGAAATACAAAGCGTTTACAAAAACAATCTTCTACACAAATGTCATATATTATATTATCTGGTGTGAATTGTGTGATTTTTTTATTTATTTTTTTTTTTTTATTTTTTTTTCAGTTTAACGTGTTACAAAAATTAACGCAGCATCCATTTTTTTCTGGCATCATTTGGCTATCATTACAGTAGACTGTATGAAAACACTATCAAGCACATTAAAAAGCAAAAGAGAAGTTAATTCGGTACTAGTATGCTGTCTGTGAAGCAGATCTTTTTCAACACATATATAAAATATGCAATTTTTATATTGTTTCTACATTAATTTGGAGATTAAATGTGAAATTATGACAATGTAAATATATTATATTAATAATAATTCCAAAAATGTGTGATTAATTAGTTCATTTTAAATTGATTGACATTATCAATTTACATTATTATATTTAATAAATATATTTAATAATTATATTTAAATAAATTATAATTACTTAATTGATCCCTTTTTTGTTTATTTTGTTAAATATATATTATATAGCATTGTTATTTAATTATAACATTATTTTTTATGCCAATATTCAATCAGCTTTTCCACAAAAGATCATGTTGGCAAAGTTTTGGGATTGAGCATCTTGACTTGCATCAAACCAGTACTAACCAGCATAAACCAGCCAGGACCCACATAGAAATTGATGCCAGTGTAAACTCAGCAGGGTATCTTGTTCATGTAATGTGACTTATTTCTGACTCTGAATCAGTTTCCCATAATCATTTTAACACCTCACCCAGATGAGAGGCACCTTGACTGTTTCCAGAACAGCCTTTTAGTTTTCTAACTTCAGTTTGTGTTCTTGTAAACTCCTGTGACCTCATTCCCTCTTTACACGGCGGTCTGCTTTCCACATGTCAGCCACTGGCATGAGATCTAGAAGAGGAAAACAGGATGAATGCTCGGCATGCTTTCTCTCCTCCTTTCTCCCTCCCGAACGCTGTCACACTCCCTCTATTTCTATCCCATGACACATCGCAATTAGAAGCATACACCAGGAACAAAGCATGCATGGCAGTGAAGACAGAAATAATCTCGGAATGCTGAAACAATCATTGTTTGATTGAAAGCTGAGAATCCGTGGGCTGCAGATTACTACATATTTATCAATATGAAAACAAGATTTACTTTCCTAGTACACCTTTCTGGTGAATGACTGTGAAAGAAAGAAATGATGTAATGCAAAACTTTGCATTTAATATTGCATCAGCGTGCCCTTTTAGTTTTCGAGTTTGGCTTAATTCCACATTTTTATTTTTTTTCTTCATTAATATTTAGTTTTATTCTGAAATCCAACAGACTATGAAAGTAAAATAGGTTACCATTTCCCATGACACTCTAGGGCATGTGTTGCAGTCATTTCACCACATTTAAGAGTCAAGTGTTGACAGGGTAAAATCATTGTAACGCTTGGTCTCGACTGACATATTGCTTTTATAAAAAGGCAGCAACAGCAGTATAATTGGGATGGCGTTGTTCAATAAATAATTACATTAATTATTTACAATAAACACAATAAATAATTCTTTGGCATAGTACTATAACTGTAGGCTGTCTAATTTTGCCAAACATTAATATAGAATTCAATTGATGTAAGGTCACGGCCACTGGTTTACATATTGTGGCTGTTTTACAGCAATTTCAAATGTAGCTCATTCTGTCAGATTTTAGAGCTTATTTCATTAGTTTGCATTCATGTTATACTGTAGATTTGACATTTCCGGTATATTTTGAATTATACAGTACCGTTTAAAAGTTTGGGGTCGGTAAAAATTTTCAAATGTTTTTGAAGTCTCTTATGCTCAGAAAGACTACATTTATTTGATCAAAATATATTAAAAACTGTTATATTGTGAAATATTATTACAAATTAAAAAACTGTTTTCTATTCTAAAATATTTTGAAATGTAATTTATTGTCACATGATCCTTTAGAAATTTAATTTGCTGATCAAGAAGTATTTTTTTTATTGTCATTCATATATTGAATATATGAATAATTGAGTGTTGTGTAATATTTTTGTGAACAAAAGAACATTTATAAAAAAAAAAAATAAAAAAAAAATCTACTAACCCCAAACTTTTGAACAGTAATGTACATCATTATAAATCATATAATTATATATGTGTTGTAGATGGTGCTAAGCAATATTGTTTAATGATTTATTTTGTTCCAAAACCATTTAAAAGTGTAAGAAGCTTTGCAATTTCCCAGGCCTCCTTTCTGGAAGTTCAAAAAACCCTTATTTCAGTCTTTTCCAGCTGCTGTGTTGCAAAGGGTTGAATCTGAGTATCTTTAATTGACTTCAGAGGCACAGATTCTTGTGGAAAACTGCATTTCCAACCATGTATTCCAGTCCTTCACCTGCCTTCCAGGCGGATTTTTGCATAGACTTCCATGTACTTAAAGCCTCTTTCAAGAGATCATTATTCATTTCCCCTAATAAATATAGTACTTACGATCAAAAAGGGGATTTTTTTTTTCACATAAATTAAAGATATTCGCTCCCCACCCCTTCACATCTCCTCATATATGCATTCCCAGTGAAGTTAAGGGGATTGTTATCCTAAACCTATTTTAAATTCATTGCCTTGGAATATTTTAAATGCTCTCTCTGAAAGACTTAACAAGCCGTGCCGACAGCTGCAAGGTGTTATAGGCGCTTTCTGACAGTTCTCAAAATGTTTAAGACTCCAATAGGTCACATGTCTCCTCCTCGTCCAATCGGATGGCTCAGAGAGAATGCCGGGCCGCCACCACATGAGCTTTTTTCGAGATCCTTTTGACCTTGAAATGTCTGGAAAGATTATACACAAATATATAGAGAGATAAAAGAGTGTGCACCTGTCTCTCCGCTCTTTCTTCACCGTGGGGGTCGTGCCTTGCTCCCACTTAACGCTCTTTCACTCTCGGCTTAGCAAACAGACACCTGCCGTCACCTAAAGTGCCTACAGTAGAGCCTAGTGGGCTACTGTCACTCACGAACGACTCTAATACTAATGACAAAGTGCTTGACTTTTCCCACAATGACACACTTGACTTTTCCGTATAATCACACAGCATGACGTTTAGACGGGCGGGACAAGAGAAACGTGTTGCTTGGAAACACAGTTTGGGCTGAGGAAGTACTCACTGGCTGTTTGATAGGTCAGACCTGCGGTGACACAAACCAGACTGCTAAAATGTCATGTGCTGAATGGCACTTTTTGCCCAGCAGGGAATAAACAAGATTACATGCGACTAACCAAAAGGTTGCAACATTTTCATCTGTCGCTCTGTGTGATACGCCTTGCTGTGTTTGTTCTCTCAGGTTTGGGAAACTACCTGTATATTGAGGCCAGTCCTGAGACGCAAGGCCAGAAAGCCCGGCTGTTCAGTCCCAGTGTGGACCCCGACACCGGACCTCTCTGCCTGATGTTCTCCTATCAGCTGGAGGATCAGGGAACCCTGAGGGTCCTGCTGCAGAACAAACACCAAGAAGAAACCCTGCTCTGGTCCCTCCGTGGAGACCAGGAGCCCATCTGGAAAGAAGGACGGACCATCATACCTCGATCTCCCAATGAGTTTCAGGTAAGCAGATTAGACGAGATAAACAGTAACGTGATCATATTAAAAATGTAATGTATGGTAAATAGTGTTGGTAAACCTTACAATATAATTTGCCTGGTTTTCATTATAGATTTGCACAAAAATTTTGTGATATTTTATACATTTCGATAAAAAAAAACTACTGTGAAATGACAGCATTTCCATTAACTGATGTTATGTGTCTAAAACGTAATTTTTTTCCTCTTGCGATAAGTCATGGCAACGGATAATGGTAGGTTTACGTATATCACAGCCAATAATAGTCAATTATATTATTAACACTGTAAAAAATCAAAAGTTGAGAAAACTTAAAAGTTTAAGGCAATCAGCTTCAGGAGATTTTACAGTTGAGTTTTTTTCAACTTGTTTTTGTAGGAAATTTTGAGTTTACAACTTTTTGTTGTATAAACTGAATACAATAAGTTGAGAAAACTCAAAAATGTCCTGAAGCTTGTTGCCTTAAACTTTGTTTTCTCAACTTTTGATTTTTTACAGTATGTTGCTGTTGAAATTTTCTTCACCAGGCTTCTAGTGAGCTAGTTTTACTAGTTAACTAGTTTTTAGTTGACTGCCATGTTCATCTAACTTTTTCCTTGAAGATCATGTAGCTGGTTTTGTTTACAATTAAATTCAATTCAATTCAAGTTTATTTGATTAGAGCTTTTCACGATACAAATCGTTGCAAAGCACTGTACAGAAAATTAAGTTTCTACAATATATTTAGTATTAGCTTATCATTGGTGACTATGTCAGTTAATGTACATATGGCAGAAATGTACGGACAAATCAATTAAAGACGTAAACAAACAGACGATGAACATTATTAACAGCAATTATTATATGTTGAAATCAAGCTTATAGCAAGATTTGGTAGTTCTGTATGTTGTTTCAGGGTTGGCATCATCTCAGGTCCTCTGAGGGGTTGGCATCATCTCTTCTCAGGTGTTCTGAATCCAGACTTAAGCTTGTGTAAATCCTAGTTACCACGGGAAACAGAGAAACAAATAGAGACATAATTAGCATAGCTGCTGTTCCAACCAAGCAAAATTGATTTGTTTAACCCAAGCTAGAGAATAATAATTTGCATTTGATCAGATATAACTGCAGTACAAGATTATGAGATGCATTATTTGAAAGCTTGGCCAAAGAGATGTGTCTTTAATCTAGATTTAAACAGAGAGAGTGTGTCTGAACCCCGAACGTTATCAGGAAGGCTATTCCAAAGTTTGGGAGCCAAATGTGAAAAAGCTCTACCTCCTTTAGGGAGCGTGGTAGAAGACTAGTTAGGTATGCAGGAGCTAACCCATTAAGGGCCTTATAGGTAAGTAATAATATTTTGTAACTGATACGGAACTTAATAGGTAGCCAGTGCAGAGACTGTAAAATTGGGGTAATATGATCATATTTTCTTGATCTGGTAAGGACTCTACCCGCTGCATTTTGGACTACCTGTAGCTTGTTTATTGAAGATGCAGGACAACCAGCTAGCAGTGCATTACAATAGTCCAGTCTAGAGGTCATGAATACATGAACTAGCTTTTCGGCATCAGAAACAAGTAACATGTTTCGTAGCTTGGCAATGTTTCTAAGATGGAAGAATGATGTTTTTGTAACATGGGAAATGTGATTTTCAAAAGATAAGTTGCTGTCTAATATAACACCCAGATTTTTGACTGTAGAGGAAGTAACAGTACATCTGTCTCGTTGCAAATTGTTATCCAAGAGATTCTGTGTACTGTTTTTTTGGTCCAATAAGTAATATCTCTGTCTTATCTGAATTTAATAGGAGAAAATTATTGGTTATCCAATCTTTTACATTTTTAACACACTCTGTTAGCTTAGATAATTTAGAAGTTTCATCTGGTCTTGTTGAGATATATAGTTGAGTATCATCAGCATAACAATGGAAACTAATCCCGTATTTTCTAATAATATTACCAAGGGGCAACATGTATATTGAAAATAGCAGAGGACCTAGGACAGATCCTTGTGGTACTCCATACTTTACTGGTGATAATTGAGATGACTCCCCATTTAAATAAACAAAGTGGTAGCGATCGGACAGGTAGGATCTAAACCATCTTAAAGCCTGCCCTTGAATACCCGTATAGTTTTGTAATCGATCTATGAGTACGTCATGATCTATGGTGTCGAACGCAGCACTAAGATCAAGTAAAACTAGCAATGAGATGCAGCCTTGGTCTGATGCAAGAAGCAAGTCATTTGTAATTTTAACAAGTGCGGTTTCTGTGCTATGATGGGGCCTGAAACCTTATGTCTTTCTTATTTTCTCTTTTTTTTTTGTTTCTCTTTTTTTTGTTGTTGTTGTAAGCAAAATAACTTAAGTTGAGATCACAAGGAAAATATGTTTTAGTCTTGAGAAAGCAAAATAAACTGTAATAGTGGTGGTCAAAATGTGAGATTAATCTAGCCAATCACATACATTTCATCCCAAATTCTCAAGAAAAAGTCTATTTTGTGTATTTTTATCAAAAATTATATTTGTCCACCACTGTAATAAAAATATTAATTACTTATTTAATCATTTAATTATTATTTAATTGTTGTTGTTAATATTTAAAAAAATAAAATAAAATAATAATAATGATGACATTTTTTTAACTATAAAACGATCAAACATGCAAATCTAATGAGAATCAAATTATA
Source organism: Spinibarbus caldwelli (assembly GCA_039654775.1). Taxonomy (NCBI): domain Eukaryota; kingdom Metazoa; phylum Chordata; class Actinopteri; order Cypriniformes; family Cyprinidae; genus Spinibarbus; species Spinibarbus caldwelli. The sequence continues at coordinate 6,168,103 of CM077224.1, read as the reverse complement.
ATGGAATTTCAAACAACTAAAAAGTAAACTGAAAAAATGTAACACTACAAAAATCTTTATGGTCCCAAAATGGGCCTCATTTTCTTTATGCATCATTCATATGCATCAAATGTGACAGAAAGTTATTAGTTAAATTCACTGTAAAAACACACAAGAATGATATTTACTTGAATCTATTGACAGCCCAAATGATTACTCATTTGAATCTTCAGTTGTTTATTTGACAGTCTGTCAGAAATCATGGTGACATTTTACTATGTGCTCATATTTCATCACACAGGTAGTAATTGAAGGATTTTTTGAGGGTACCAAAGGCCACATCTGGATCGATAACATCCACATGAGTGTGAACACACCACTGGAGGAGTGTACTCGTAAGTGTGCACGTTTCATCTTTTTCTTCCATCATTGGTTTTGTCCTTTTGTTGTCATTCATAGCAACAATTTAAGCCAAAGCCTTACATTATCTCTACCAGATGTTTCTCCCTGCCACGCTCTTTCTGGTTTCCTGTGAAGTCCACCTTTATCTCTTCATTACAGACGGCACATATTCCAGTTGCACCATTTTACCATAATTCGTTGAGAATCTCACTCCATAAACCTCTCTATTTACTGTGATCAAACCTTAGCCATCACAGCCACTATCTCAAAGAGCTTCTCAAAATAGAATTTATTAACATGAAAGGAGGACACACGCAAAAAAAAAAAATACCGCGGCTCGTTGTTTGCCATCAAATGCAAAATGTAGAATCAAATCTAGGCCACAAATGCCCCTGGGCCCCGATGCTAATCTATGTTTCATTATTTCCTTTGCGCTTCTCCTTCCATGTTTGTAAACAGAGATTTTTAACGGAATTAGCTGATAGCCCGAGCTTTTTGAGGATGGATCTCGCACAGAAGCTTTGTGGTTTATGGTCTTAAAGACATCAGAATGTGACCATGTGCTCGCCACTGCTACGATTCCCAGTCCATAACTGGAAACCCTGATTTAGTCATTTTTGGCTCGCAGCATCGCCGTTTGGCTCACTCTGAGGCTACGGGACTTGGTGGTTCATGTCGAATCCAAAAATTGGAAGCCTCCTGAGCTCGTGTTCCACCATGCGCCTGCTGTGATTCTTCTCAAAGCATGCTGGGAGAGTTCTTATCGACCCGTGCAGTTGGACTCGCAGTTCCCGCCAAAAAGAGATCCCCGAGCTGCTAGCCCCCATGATAGTTTCTCGTCTTTTTCTAATTGTTTGCGTTTCAAGAATTCAAGCAATCTTCTCTGTCCCTCCATGTTCGCTCCCCAAAACAAAACCTTCACAACATGAAAACATCTTGAAAACATGCTTCTGTGCCAACAAACTGAGAATCAAATGCCTTATCTGAACACTGAATAGGGGTTCGGGACAGATAATTTAGCTAAAGGAAAAAATGTTTTTAATAATAGAAATTGGAAACAGCACCTGGGTAAATCTCAAAACCTGTTAAGAACATGTCCAGGTCATAACTCATTCCAGAAAATCAAGGACTGTGAAGATTTTTTGCATTGTTACATTATTTTCATGACCATTAAGCACCTCATAGAATATTTATACTTTTAAAAATTCATTAGCAACAGAAGGACCATTTAAAATGATTCAGTGAAAGTAAAAGTGATACATACTGTGATACACACATTCCTGTATTAATTTGTAAAAAATAAATAAATAAATAAATAAAAATCTAGAATGTTTGATTAAAAATATAGATAGTCAATCTTTGTAACATCATGGTAGTATTTGTTCTTAGTAAATATATGTATAGGTTTTAATTGAAAAAAATCAAGGTACTAGATTTGTTTGTATTATAATAAATTGATGATAATAATAATAATAATAAGCATTAATAATTAGGACAAACAATGGGAATAATAATCATAATAGATTATTATTATTAGTAGTAGTAGTAGTAATAATAGCCTTGTTCATATTTGAAAATAATGGGAATAATGACAATAAAGAAAAATAATAATTGATGATAAAATTTGTAAATGAGAATAATGATTAAAAAAAACAAAAAAAAAACAGTTACGAACCTTCCCAGTTGGTCTAGGGGTAAATGAGGTCATAAAAAAAATAAAATAAAATAAAATAAAAAAGGTCTGTTTATTAATATAAAAGGAAGCAAATCTTCAGGAGAGGGCAAGGCCAACATAACAATCAAAACTCTTTAACTGTCAACGAAAGCTTTAAATAACCTTAACCAAAAGAAAAATAAATAAATGACAGAGTCTTAGCTTACTCCCTGACTACCATAAACATAAGCAAAATCTCAAGTTCAAAGAAAATGGCACCCTCTCCCTAGTGCTTCCAAAAAGGCAAACAAAAGTATTTACACAAAAATTTTAAGTAAAACAAAATAATCATTAACATACGGAAAATACGCCATAGCGTTCACACGCTCTTTCATAGTTTGTGATTGAGAAATTCATTCACAAAGTTAAGAGGTAAAGGCCGCACTCGGTCACACTGAACTACACAAAAGAGAAGATTTCTGGATCAGGACAAAGAGTGAGCGCATAGCTGTCAGCACTCCGGCATTGTTTCTTTGCTGTCTTATACTTCTTGGATTTCTGCAGCGTTCACTCAGTACTGATGGATGATGAGCATCAGCTGGAACCCAATTAGCGGTCTGAGACAGGGAGAGAGGGAGCGAGAGCAAGAGCGAAAAAAGAGAACAAACATGCAACACATAACATGCCCAATAGGTGACATCACTCTCCCAAGATCGCACGTTTTACAAATACGTCCACAGGACGTAACAAAACTCAAAAGTAAACTTTGAGACAATAATGAAAGTTTTTGGGTTAATTATCATGAAAATATTGCCACAATCCACAAAATCTACATGGTCCTGTTTTCTTTTGATTTGAGAGCTAAATATTTCACGAACCATCTTAGATTGATTTCCTTTGTGGTCTCTGATGTAGGTTATTCATAATTTTATGAAATTCAGTGCATGTTTCTGAGTCATCAGTATCTGATACAGTAATGCATGGATGATCCCCACGGTTAACCTTACATTACAGATTAACATTTTGCTCTGTTTGTCTTTCTCTCTTTCTCTGCCTCTCCCCATCTTTCTCTTCCTCATCTAGAGCCTTTTGCCGCGTTCCCTCCAGACATGACCGGTGAGTTTAAACTCTCTGCCTCGGGTGTGAAAGTTTGCACTTCCTGCTCTCTGCCCTGCTCAGCAGTTATTGTTTACAGCGATGATCTAGGGTTCATTTTACTTCCTAGCATGCGGTATTTATGCAGTGAGTTGAGGAGCCTGGGGTTGGGTCGGTTATTTGAGGTGATCAATCCGTTTTTGACGTATTTAAGGTCCCAGTTGGGAAAGATGCTCAAACATGGGCTGTCAGGCTGCTGAACCCATGAGGCTGATCTGCCACAATGTGACACAATTTGACATTCAAGGAATAGTTCCTCAGAAATAACAGTAACTCCACCTTCATGTCGCTTCAAAATTGTATGACTTTCTTTCTTGCATGAAATATTCCAGTCATTATTCGCTGAACATCATCCCTTCTGTCATAGCTTTCAAATCTCATCGAGGTTGTGTCAATATTGTATCGTTTGATGTCATTGGCTATTCGTAGCAGTCCAAACCAGATGGGTATCCTGTCAGTCTATTTTTGAGGCATCTTCTCCATTCAGCCATGCTAACACTTGTGCATTTCTATGGAAAACCTTGGAAATATTTTAGGGTTTAAATATTTGGTCAGACTTTAGCTTGCGGACCAGTTCTCACATTTAACTATTAACTATGACTACTGCCTCAATAAACTCCTAATTTTCTGCATGTTAATTGTTAGTAGTTAAGTTTAAGTAGGGTAAGATTAAGGGATCTAAAATACTGTCTAAAATATAAGGCCTTAGTATGTGCTTTATAAGTACTTATAAACAGCCAATATACTAGTAATGTGCATGCTAATAAGCAACTAGTTAATAGTGATAACTGGTCCCTAAACTAAAATGTTACCAAACATTTTTAAAGAAACTGATACTATATTCAAAGTCTATGGATATCTGCTAAAGGGACTCCTTTGTGACTCATTGGATGGCAAATGATGCTAGGGGAAAAAATAAAGAAAAATAGTTCATAGATTCATAGGTAAATGCATGCCTGTTTTTGTTTTATTGGAGACATTTGAACTCTAAAACGCACATTTTATTTTTATGAATAGCTGATCCTGCACTCTGCTGATCCTTGTGTCAAAAATGTATTTTAGACATAACATGGACAGCTATAAATTACTTCTTTATAGAACTGTTGAGGAAAAACAGTCACCTGTATGTTTCTAGCATGCATTCATTTCAAAATTGGTAGCTGACAGAAAAAATCAAATCATCAATCTAATGATTTTTCTAATGAAAAATCCTTATCTGTAATAACAAACGACAAGAAAAGGCATGGTAATTGTGAGAAAGGTGTAGGATCCTTCGAGAACAGAATATTTGTCAGTGTGTATGGACACATAGATATGGACTGCAGTTCAACACTGGACATCGAAGCAGTATGATGATTTTTATATTTGGAGCTCCATTTCTTTTTATTTCAAAATTGCATTTTTAAAAAACTTGGATTCTTGCCTTGGCAATAATACCCAAACAAGCTACCGGCATATTAGCACCTACACTTTCTTTTGTGAAATGTGTGTCAATAAAAGACACAGGAAGAGCCAAGTCTCTCTCCCTAATGAGTGGCTCAGTCATGCTCCGTGGCTGAATATAGCATAACAAGATGTCTGCCTGTGCTGGGTTCTGCTCAGATGGCAGCATTGCATCAGAGACTCAGGGTATGTCTTCTCGGAGTCCCTGGAGAACTGTTTTTTTTTATTTTTGGTGTCATTCTTTTCTCGAATGTTCACTTCTCACACGGTGCTTACTAATCTGTGAGATAGACAAAGCAGAGCTGACAAGAACCTCTGCTTCCACTTGTTGTGTGATCGTAATATTTGTTACTATTTTGGTTGTTATCGTCAAGATGTAGGGTTGGTTTTTTTTTTTCAGTGTGTCAGAAATTGCTCAAAGCTGTTTCAATTTAAAGTCAACATGTGGTGCTTCACATTGGCTTTCAAGAGCAGCTGAACTCATCCAGTAGCTTTCTGGTGGGTGTGAAAATTTGCCTATAACAAGTCTTGGAGTGTTACACTAGGTGGTTTAATGGTTGTAATTTAACTTACAAACTGAATGTATGCATATTCAGCCATAAATCTATAGTGACCTAACTTTTTCCCAAGATATTGCATCTGTAATTTAGTTCCCTATATTAATTTTTATTATTATTTTTATTATTATTTTATTTTATTTACTTTTTAACTTTATTTATTATTTATTTTTCTGTTTGTTTATTTATTTATTTATTAACTTTTTAAATGTATTTATGTATTTTTCAATGTTAATTTATTTAACTTTTTTCATTTATTATTTGTTTAACTTTTTATTTTTTAGCTAGTTATGTGTGCATTTGTATACGTTCTTATCATTCAATTTACGATAATCAGTGATCATCAAAGTATCATTATAAATTTTCAGTTTTAAAAAACTAAAACTAAACTAAAACTGAAAACATCAAAGTGATGCCAAAGTTACACGTTTATTGCACTTTTCAGCCACTAAATTTAATTACTGATAAAGAAAACTGAATAGAAATGCCAGATTGATGGAATTTACACATAAATGCTTGTCGTAATAATTTAAAACATGGCGTGCTTGACAAAATTGAAGCGAGACAATACAAAAAAGAGTCAGTCTTTCATACAGTCACACTGGGTCTTTCTCAATCTCAGTTGTGATCTATTTCTGATATAGTGGTGCATCACAATGTACTGACGAAGTTGGCAATGCCCAGCTCTATTAAAAAACTCCTGCAGTGATCAGTTATCTGTCAGCATTCTGCAAGAACCAGAAGACCGAACTGAGGGAGAACAGAATGCATGTGCCTCTGCTTGGCAAAACAGCCTCTTGTTTTGAATGCAGCCCCAATGTACCCCTAAGACATAAAGGTTTGGAGAACTACCTGCACTTGTAGTCATGTATCCACCTGCCCTTTGAGTAGTCCTGGAGAGAGATTTGTCCCAAAATCCAGCATGCAAAAAAAAAAAAAAAAAAAAAAAAATCCAGTTCGATTTATAGTACGGCATTCCCACTCCCCAGGACTAGAGCGGGGCAGTCTTTATTTGCAACATGCTTGGAGTCTGACTCAGGTGCCTATTTGAAAGCACGTTACATAACAGCACTGCATTCACTCCCATTGTTTCACTGTACATGCCTCTATGCAAACCGAACGTAGATCCCTCAACAACTATTCCTCTACTGGAAAGAGGTTATTTCATGGTGATTTCGAACAGTGAAACATGGAGCATGAAGCTTATGCCAAAACAGTCAATACAGCATCTTTCATGGCATTAGTGTGTTTGCATTTGAACCTAGCAGTAGTGTGGCGTGTTTCACAGTTTGTATATCTCTCCACCAGGGGGAGCCCTACCAGGCAAGAGTGAGCCAACAATAGATACGCTGTCAGTACCACCCGTTTTGCCCAACTGGTATTACATAATGGCTGGTGGAGGAGCCATCTTGTTCCTGCTCATTGTCATTGTCATGGCCATTAGCTGTCGCCATCTTACAGCCAGGAGGAACCAACCCACAATGGCCTACTATGGCCCCCACAATGCACATTACCCAAACGGCGGCATGCACAGGGCTGGGGTGACGCCCAAGTTGACTGTATGGGTTGAGAAGGGCGATGGGAATTCCTACTGGTGAACACCTGGACTAAAGGTTTAGAGGTTTGCCTGCAAATGCTGACTTCGTGAAGGAAGTCCTTGACAAATGCAGATCTCAGACTGAAGAGTTGGAGGAGAACCTCAAAAAACACTCTCAGATGCTTGGATTCGGATGCATCCAGATGAACCCAACACTTCGATTTTTCTGTTTCCTCGTTCTGTTCGTGTTCTTTTCTTTCTTGGATACTGACGACCCTGTCTTACTAGTGTGCTCAGCTTGTTTACGACATCTAGCCAGCTCGTACTAATCTGGAGGGAACTTCTCCAAGAGCGAATCTGTATCCAGCCTCTTGATGAACGCCAAGCCAAGAGGACCTCAGTCGCTGATCCTGGTCTGACTTTGATCCAGTGTGCTGTACTAATGTTAAATCAATGTGATTGGACAAGGTCAGAACATCGGCGAGCTCAGAGCTGTTGTGGACATGCCACAGTGTTTGCACTTTGACTAGTCCCTGAGACTGATTACGAGTACCTTACCTTATTATAGCAGAACATGGGAACAGACCTTTGGTGAAAGAGAGAACATGAAGCTTTCAGATAAATTAAAGCATACGGGCGGAGGCTCCATTACTGAGAATGTGCTTCTTAGCACTTTTTGAATACAACGCAAGCATGATTTAATTAGTAATAAGGGAAGGCGAAGTATTGCTTAAAAGGTTTCTGCATGTAAACAAGTTGAGTTAAGTCTGATAAATGGAGAGTCCACCTAAGATGATATAAACATATGCTGTCATGATGAACACTGCCTTTAAAGTCAACATGAAATCGAAAATTGAGTATCTTAATACATCTTCTTGGACTTATTGTGAAACATTGATCGATGCATTGTTATTACAAAAAGAAAAATGTTTGTGTAATGAGTTTCCTTTTTCCACAGTCTTCGCTTAGAGCATGCAAATGATTGGTTAATGTTATTGCTACCATTTGTTTTAAGCTGCGGTTGTAGGTAATACAGCCTTTCTAAAACCTTGCCAATATTTACCACAATAGATTAACGGCGGTTGTCGATAACATAATAAAGAGCGCTTCAGTAATTGCAAACAAAAATAGATTTGACTAGTAAACACTGACACTGAGTTTCCCAATTAAAAAGCCTCACCAAAAGTGGCAGGAAGAATGTGCAATTTCTCTATTCTTCTATGAAACACAAATTTTTCACTATCCAATCAATTCTCACTGAATAAGACCATCTAACAGTTTTTAATTGTGGAACTAAGATGCATTGCAAATGTTCTTTCATGTTGACTTTAAACATTTTATTAGGCATGGTTTTATATCAACGATGTGCTCAACTTAAATGAAGGGATGGCGCCACCAATGAGATAAGAGAATTATGGGAAAGAGGGATTAAGCAAGGAAGTCTTCATGTTTTGTGTGTGTTTCTGTGTTCTCTGTGGCAGTATCTAGGTTATTCCTTTCTATCTTGCATTTCTCACATTTTTTTCCCAAAGATCACCCAAAACTGTGTTGGCGTGTGTTATTCTGAGCAAACACTTGCTGGTGTGGAGGCTCCAAAAACAAGTCCCATAAACAAAGACAGCTGTTTCCTTTCTCCGTCTCCACGCGATGAGGAAGCACTGAGTGCTGGGGTGGGAGAGAACTTGTGCAGATATCAACACCTGGTAGCAATTTTGGTTCACTGAAGCATCGTGAAGCTTCAGGAGTGATTAGCAGCGAATGCTGTCCAAGATTGCCATATGCTTTTTCATAGCCATGCTTAATCATTTACTGAATTGAGTTGTCATTCGGTTTTATAGTTTATATTAATCAGTTCTGTATTAGGACGGGGGAGTGTCACGAACATACTGCAGCAGTACCATTTGATTATCATATAGTATTGAAATGCTACTCCAAGGTATTACCGGTAAGCGGTAACCGTTTTAAAGGAATAGGTCTCCCCAAAATGAAAACTTACTGCAATGTCATTTCAGACTGTTATGGCTTCCTTTCTTCTGTGTAAGACAAGGGGAAATGTTTTAAAAAATGTTCATGCTGAACCTTTATGTAAGTGAAAATGACCTCACCATATACAGTATCATAAATGTAATTTGTATAGAACCATAGGATAGATTTATGTGAGCAAAAATAAAGTCATTATTTGCTCAAATCGTATTTGCATTAGCGTATAATCAAAAAAGGTGGCAAATTTGACATTAGTGACAGCAAATGGCATTGGTTTGGCCTTTACACTGTTCATCCCCTTTTATGTTTTCATTTTATAGAAAAAAATGTAAACATTTCCTTTTGTCTTTCACATTTCAAAGAAAGGCATGCAGGTTTGGACTTGAGTAAATGATGACCGAATTATCGTTTTCATGTGAACTATGCTTTTAAGAACATTCAGCGGATCTAGAAAAAGCATTTCAAAAGGTCTTCATGTTGATATAAGAAGCATAGAGCTGTTCAAAATGGAAATAAAAGGATAAAGACCCTTGGCTCCTGAGGGGCTTTTTAATGCCATTTCCTGCTGTGAGGTGGTAAGAGATGTTTTGGCACCATCATGCAATGTGCTTTTAAAGCAGCCACTTTATCGCTCTTTTCTTCCCTAAACTGTGTCCCCCCTTCTTTCTTCACTCTTAATATTTTTTAATTAGTTAATGGACCAGATACCATTTATTAAAGCTGCTAAAGGCGTTCCGTCTCCCACCCCATGTCTCTCGTCAACTCGGGAAACCACATTAATGAGTGCGAGCGCTCTCTCGAGAACGCCGTCAACACGTCACCCAGCGAGGCGTGATGCCAAACAGCCATTCTTCTCGGGCTCTTAAATGCATCACGTATACTGAACCGAGAAGCTTCTAATAAAGCAAAACAGTCTGTTTTTCAAAGAGCGGAGGATTGAGGTTGATGTTCACACCCCTGCTGATGTCTGCTCGGATCCGAATGACTCATGCTAACTGTACTTTTGGACACAGGCATCTCAGGGTTTGTCGAACAGTCGACAGCGTTCTCCTCGGAGGTGGGGAGTTGGGTAGAATAGATCGCTCACAATGGATCCAGTCAGGCTAGCGCCTTCACATCCGTGGTTTGCGAGCTCTCACATTGATTTCTCTGCTTTTAGACACAGCGGGCTCTGACTCTGACATTTTTGGAACAAAGCGACCTGATCCATAAAGCCATTTGAAAGTTATGGGCCTTTTATTGCACCGCAAAGCTAACTTGGTGGTGGTGGTGATGCTTCTGATACAGACTTTGAATTTAATCATAATAATGAGGATGATGATGATAATGCACTTTGCTTTATGAAAGTACCTTCTAACTGTGGTCAGTCTATACCTCAACTTTGAAATTAGTAAATTGTTTAAAATGCGAATGTGAACAGAATATTTTTGCTTGATGAATTTGTGTCTTGAAAACCTGCTTTTAAAATGTGACAATAAAATCTTATTTTTTTAATCCTCACTTCTTTTTATATCTATTTATATCACAGCAGTAACAATAGACATTGGCCTATTTCTGCTGCTATATTTGTGTGTTCTCTTAATGTTTAAATGCTGGTGTGCTTCAATTAGTAATTATGTAGGTCACATGATGTTATTCTCTGTACTCTGTAATTGTTACATATCTTGGAACCCTTTAATAATTTATTACTTAGCCTCAAATCTCAAAATATACTTATTTAGATCTCTGTCAATCCAAGGCCCAATACTTTACACAAGTACATGAATGCAACCACTTAGAGTTGCACAAACTCTGTTTTACAAGTTATTGTATTATAGCAGGTATTAATGTAAATTAGCGAGTTTGTTGAAGTTAGTTATTGTGTATTGTTGACATGTTTATAGCTAGTTATCTGAATTCTGAATAATCAAATGTTATAATGCCCTATTGTGTACTGAAGTTTGTTAATTCAAGAATGCACACTTATATTCATTAATACATATATCATTATAAATAAAATTTTGTGTCATATTATATATTTCAATACAATGTTTACATTTCTGTCCACAGTTAAAAAACCAGCGGTCGGAAATGGGCGTCTCTTCAATGGGAAGGACCACATAAATGCAGGTTAGTTCCCACTATTACATATAAGTAATATACTTATATTACATATACGTAATATAAGTGAACATGAAATCAAAATTCACTCTAACTACTTCAATAATGTTTTTTTTTTCTGGTCTAATTATGAATGATTTGTCTATGCACATTATCTGTCAAATCAATGTTTATTTGAAAATACACCACATTATGTAATTAAATGGGTTGTGAATGCTGCTTCCCATTCCATTATGTTTTGGCACAAACTGTGGAGCTCCACAGTGTATCTGTGCATATGTTTGTATGGATTGAGCTGACATTCTACAGTGTTTGTGTGGGTATGTACGTGTTTGTTCATACTCGCATTGCCCTCACCCCGCATTTCTGCAGAAAAGAAAAGAAAAGAAAGAAAAAAAAAAAACAAACATCTCCGGTTATCAGACTTTCCGCCCTTTCCTTCCCGCTATCACACAGTTGGAATCCATCTAACTCATAAAGATGTCTTTGTTTTGGCTCTTAAATAAATAAATAAATAAATAAATAAATAAATAAGACAAGGACGAGTTAATTACCCAACCGAAATCTGTTCATCCTTATAGCCTGTCACCCCCCTCCGTCAGTCTTTCTTTCACTCTCCCTGACTTCCTTTATCAATGTCTTCCATCTTTTTCTCATTTTCCTCCTACCCTAATACAATGCAATGAAGTCTGTGTTTAGCTAACACTCTACACAAGCTGTCAATCACCTCAGAAGCCATTTGTTGGAAGTAAAAGGGCAAAAGCTTTAACAAAATGCAACCGATATCAGTCAAAGTGCAAAAGCAGCTCAGCTGGTGCGAGTTTTGGCATCAGCTCGCTGTCAAAAGCAGCCTAATTAAGCCTAATGCAACCCCTAGCAAGGCTCAGGGTGCCACAAAAGAGTTTACGGCTTAGTTTTGTCAGCTGAAAACAACCATGGCGACAGTATTCTCCCACAGACCAGGCCATTAGTTAGTATCTTCCTCCATAGGATACTGTGTGGGAAAACAAACACAAAAACTTCTGTTTAGCCTTCAAAGGCTGTAGTGTTGAACAAAACATTCTTACAAAAACATGTTGTATAAGTAAAGTAATTGCACTGATTACTATATTAATTTACCAAGGTTATACCATGGTATTCTTTTAAGTACTTTGGAGTACCACTATTTACTTCAAAATACTTCAAAGAATACTTTGTAAACATGCTAATGTTGAAACATGTTAATACCATTGTCCTTTTTCACTTATATGGTACTACCATTGTGTCTTGAACATGTGCCGTACTGTGGTATTCTTGAAAGCACCATGGTTTAGCATACAAAATGTGGTACATGAATTTCAATAGCATGGTATATCTCAAAGTACCATGGTATTACCATATGATGCTATCACTATACCATGGTATCAACACAGTGCTTTTTGTAACTATACAATCTGATACAATCACTATATATTTTGTGGGAGATGACATTCTTTTAAAGAATACCATGGTCTTAACACCAAAACCATGGTAGTACCATGTTACTTTTTCACCTGGTAATCCTGTGATTTTTGGACATGTGCCATATTAGTACAATGGCATTCTTCTAAAACTCTAAAATACCTCAAAGAATACCATGTTAGTACCACAAATTCTGTGTACGTTTTCACTTTATATTTGCCATGTTAGTACTGTGGTTTTATTGAAAAGTAGCATGGTTTACCATTAAAAACCATGGTAGCTGAATTTCAGTATCATGGTATAAAATAGTACCGTCTGATGCTTCACTGTACCATGGTACTGCCACATTACTTTTTTGGAAGGCTACCATCTAATACAGTGGTTTTCAAACCTCTCCATGAAGTAACCCCTGTACTGCACATATTGTATGCCTCACTATATTTGACACACCCACTTCAGGTCTTGCAGTCTCCACTAATGAGCTGATGAGTTGAATCAGGTGTGATAGATGAGGGAGACATACAAAATGTGCAGGGCTGGGGGTACTCCAGGACAGGTTTGAGAACCACTGATCTAATACCATCAATATTTTTGGGGGGAGATCATACACCTTCAAAGACTACCATGATATTACCATTGTATTAAGTCCAAAAACAAAAGTTTATGTGCATGAGATTGTCCTCTTTATGTGCTCTCCCTTCGTCTTGTTTTTGTAGGTTTCCAGTTTCCAGAGTGGAGCACAGCCGAAGCGCCATCAGAGCCTCCGGTCACACGTCTGGTCGATAAGGACAACACTTGGCTGTATTCACTGGACCCCATTCTCCTGACCATCATCGTCATGAGCTCTCTGGGCGTTCTTCTAGGTGCCGTGTGCGCTGGCCTCCTTCTTTACTGCACCTGCTCGTACGGCGGCTTGACGTCACGCTCGTCCACCACTTTGGAGAACTACAACTTTGAACTGTATGATGGGATTAAGCACAAAGTAAAGCTTAACCAACAGCGCTGCTGCTCCGAGGCTTGAGGAGAACAGATGGGGAGATATCAAGTATCCTAAAATGACCTCAAAGTAACCCGATTTGACTCTTTGAAGAGACGAGCCTCATCTCTTAGTATTCCTGGAATGCATGTCCATCACAGCTGGAGACTGAACTTCTCCTGGAGCTTATTTTCCAAGCAGTTGTGCTTATTCAGCTCTAACGCTGCTGCCAAGGACTTCCTCGTCTTTCACTGGATTACTGGATCAAAAGTGGAGGGTTTGGTGCCACAAGGATTGAAACCCTTTCCAGGGCTCAGCCTCAAAATAAATGTCGATACATATCAATGTTCTCCTATTCCAAAAAGATGAGAGTATATCAGTTTAGATTTCTAAGAGGTCTAGTTTTTAAAATGGGAGATCTGTGGCTGGACTTTAGAGCCACAAATGTCTGCCCACCATCATTCCCAAAAGTACATTTTGTGGCCTAGGATGTGGTGCATTGTTTTTAAAGGCTTTGATGGGTTTAATGTTGCTTTATTGTTTTTCCTCGCAGAGAAGTTCAGTAGCCCAGGGTGATTATATGTCATTATTATTGTGTGTTTACAACCCATTGCTTTCAGCCAACTATTTTGTTTCTGACAGTTTGGAAATGGAAAAGTAAGACAGATCGAGGGTTCTTAGATTTAGTTTTCAGCAAAGTGTGTTTTGTGGATTGTGTTTTGGAAAAAAAAAAAAAAAAAGGCACCACACTTGTTTGAAACGAGGAGGACAAAAACGATGATTTTGTCAGTGCAACCTATGGATTGCTGTAACTGGGAGACACAGACTGACAAGCTAATGTGTGAGCTTTGAGCTAGCAAACAGGCATTAAATAATGTGAAATAGGGGTTGAAAGGCTGACAAATACTGAAGGATGGGTTTGAAATACAATTTCTCTTATTTTTACTCTGAGCATTAAATAATGTTAGAGTTATTGGCTCAGAGAGTTTCGGGTCCACTACTTGTATTTAAAAAAATAGACTAAAATCTATCGGTGCAGTATATCTTGGCTCTTGGGTCAAACAGATATTTTTACATCTCAAAATTAACGTTTAAAGGGTCTGTAAGAGGTAAAATAGTTTAGATTTGGATTGATTTGAAGTAAAAAAGTGTATACAGAAATATTTAATATATTTTCTGGAAATCCTTTTTGTGATGCCTAGATGAGTGTTACAAAACCTGTCAGTGGTGACCAACATTACTTCACCTTAAAAAAACACATTTTACAGTTGTTGTTCTTTTAGGTTATGTGCAAACAATGTAGGACCTAACACAGAGGCTTGATGAACACCAATGCTTTCAAATGTAAATCATACAGTAGTTCTTTCCTCTGTTTCATTCCCAATTGATATTTTTCTCTCTTTTATTCAGCTTTATGTTTCCATGCTTAGACTTTATGTTAACAGGAGACAGGTTTGGTTGTAAATCTGCTCCCCTGTGGTTTTCAAAGACTGGAAAACGGTGGAAGACAGATGCCGTAAATCTTTACCTACTTGCTCAGATGGGATTTCTTACCCTCATACATGCTCAAAAACGCATTGTTGGAGTTGGTGGAAATAAATGCACCCAAAGCACACTACACCTCTGCAGAATAAGACACGTAATGAGAGTCTGGGATCTTTGATATGGAGATTTGAGGCACTGATAGGTGAGCCTAGATGTTTCTACTGAACCCTGCTTGATCCATACACGTACTTCTTATCTTCTTGAAGACTCTTGCTACTGGACCCCTGGACTTTTGCAAGTGCCTTGGAGCTACTCTGTTCCAGCCTCGGCTCTGGACCTGAAAAAGACTGCTTTGGAGCGTTCGTCTGTCTTAAACACTCAAAATACTTGAGAATCACAGCACTGGGTAGAATTCCAGTCTCTCTTTGGACACTTTGTACAGAAAATGTGCTTTTTATGATGATGATTATTGTTATTATTATTATTTAATAAAGGATTGTTAACATATTGGGTTGAGGTGGTGTTGAACATTTCAAAGCGGATCCGTTAGGAACATTAGTTTGATGTTTTACGATGGGTCTTGAGTTTTGAGGTTACAAGAGCAAGGGCTTATGGGATTGATAAATGAGTAGAATACTCATTGCTCAACATGCTCACACACATGTAACTGATATTACAAATACCAGACCAGCACATAACCTCCACTGACAACAAAAAGAGTCCATCAATAGAACCTTTGACTCTATTAAATATCAACACATTCAGTCATAAAACACATACAAACTCGCTCTTGCTTTCTCTTTCCAGCTATGTCTGCTACAGTTTCTCTCATCTCCCCATGGGCTCCCATTAGCACGGACCTTCAGTCGCCTTCATTTAGGGGCTCACAACATCAAAGCTTTGAAGTGCCTTACTGTTCCACCCCCTAAAGTTCCCTTCATCCCTCCACCTAATACAACCACCCAGTTGCATCCATTTAACTATTTCTCTACCTCAGCTTCCTCTCTGCTTCATAGTGTGCCTGCCTTTGCCTTTACCACTCTGGCTGTTTCACTGACTAATGATGGGAACAGTGAAATACAGTCTAGTAAGGTCAATCAAATCAGCTTCGCTCAAGATCCCAAGAATATCAATAGTGTTGGAATTGGAATCGTGTGGCTTTTGCTACATGTCTTTTAATTTGAGGTAATCAGTGTTTTTGTAGTCCTTTAAAAAATTATTTTATAATTCTCTTATAATTAATTACACTAAATTAATGTATTAAATGGACTGCCGCATAGAAATGTAGGTCATAGAAGCTTCCAAGAAAAAAAGGTCGCCCATATGGATATCATCAGACTCTGGACACGGACGGTAAACTTCAAATACTGTAGTAAACCTTTGACCATGATCAAGATCTAGAGAATCTCATGCTTTATATTACTCTCAAGATCAAAATTCGGACTAGCACATCAGTCATTTCTAATGTAGAGTCCCTAAAAGCCATTTTGCAGAAATACATCAGTGGTTTTGTTGACTGGAATAACATGATTTCCAAATATTTCAAAATGTTCTATTGGCTGATTCTTGATTAATGAAGTTCTGTCTTTAAACTCAACACAAGGCATCTGGATGTGTGGCTTTGATCGGCAAGCTGGACTGAGCGATGGAGAACCAGGAAATTGCTCCGAGGAGCCCGGCCGTCGGGCTTTGCTTTTCCACCCAAATTATTCTAAACTTTTGTTTCGTAAATGTTGTTTTCCCTCCCTGTCAGATTGAAATCTAATTCTCCACTGGGACCTTGCTAGCAAATATCAGAGAGCTTTCCCTCTTTCTCAGTAAGCCAGACTTTCCATCAAAGCTCAGCCTTGCATGCTTGAAACTTAGAGGTGATCAGCTTTTGAAGGGGCCGCACTAAGAAATACAAAGTGTGCACAGCTAATTCATCTCCAGAGAACTTGACAAATGATGGAGAACTAGAGGCACGCAACTGTACTCCTCCATTCCCCGATGGATACTGAGTCTAATGTCAGTTTCTGATGTAAAGGTTTTGGTGCGTTTAAACGACTCTGTTGAGGGAGGGCTTTCATTTTGCAGATTATTCATTTGCTTTAACG
Organism: Spinibarbus caldwelli; assembly: GCA_039654775.1. NCBI lineage: Eukaryota > Metazoa > Chordata > Actinopteri > Cypriniformes > Cyprinidae > Spinibarbus > Spinibarbus caldwelli. The sequence continues at coordinate 6,151,296 of CM077224.1, read as the reverse complement.
ATTTTAGCAGATGCTGTTTCTCAGCAAGGTCACTATACGACCTCGGTCTGGTTGGTTTCACATCAGAACAGATACAGAAACATTTTAGATCAAGAGTTCATGGTTTCTATCTTTAAAAACATCATATTGTGCCATTGAGTATCAATAACAACACATGTTCTACTGATACTATTCATGCCAGCATAACTTCCTCTGCTCTGTCCTTGTACATCCAACAACTGAAATTATTTCCAAGCACTGGAGGTCAGAGGAAATATTTAAAAAAATGTTTTTTTTTTGGGGTGGTGCCGAGAGTTACCCTCAGTAACTCTCGGTGGAAGCACTGGGTGGAAAAAAACTTGATATGATTTTGCCAAATTAAACATGATCTGCTAATCCTGCAAAAACAATTATAAATAAATACTAAATTGCAATTATAAATAATACATATAAATAATTACAAATACATATATTATACAGTATGTGCTATGCATATTTCTGATTATTATTTTTATTCATAATGTTATTATTTATATATGTGTATATATTATTATTATGAGTTTGGCATTGCTCCTTTTATGTCACCTGTACTGCAATATTTTATCGGTTCTGTTGCATTTTAAATTCTTGCCTATTTAGAATGTTCCAAATTATTTAAGGTTCTGGTACAGTTAGGATGCTGTCTATGTAGGCAGAAGGAAAAAAGACAGCTCTGGGTTTTGGAACAGAACAAAAATATGTTGATCTAAGAATATGAACTACCTGAAAAATCACGGTGACTGATTAGGGGATAAGACACGAATGTAACTCTATAAAGCACAAATCAGCATCTTTATTTATCAGATGAACGTTTATATCATCTGTCAAATAGTACAGATCAATTTCCCACATCTATACTGTTCCCTATCTCTGTTCGGGCCTTTGGCTCACTCATCAAATTGTGGGACATCCTCCCAGAGCAGCAGCCCTCCTCTCCCCTCGGCCAGCAGTTGAAGGCTCTTATCTGGGTCATTTGAGGGGGAAGCGGGGGTCTGTGTTTCCACTGGAGCTGGTGACAGCAGCAGTCACTGCTTCAGACCTCCCGCTCTCCTGCATCTTCATTATTAGCCGCACAGGAAATCAGCTCTGGAAGTAAATAAACAGAGGAACTGAAGTAGAAAATCAGGTAGTCAATGGAAACAAATGAGGTCAAAACTCTTTTCATCAACAGTTTATTGTGGAAAGAAAAAAATCTTGGGAAAGGAAGTTGGAATGTACCAAAACATGGCACTATTGTAAGTTGTGGAGTGTTCCTTTTAGCAATAATATGTATGTGAAATTCAGCTTTTCTGAAATGAAAATACGAACAGGAAAATGCATTTATAAAAGTGTTTTATAGAGAACATCTTTCTGCCTGCTCTGTTCCTTTGGCAAATCATTTTAATCATGGCTGTAAATGGAATGGACAGTAATGTGCAGTAGTTAAAAGTAACTAATCATACTGTGCTTTACTATGTCAGTTCCCATACATTTCTGATTTTAGTTGCTCTGCAGACTCTTTAAATTAAGTAATACATTGGAACAGACGTGAAAAGAATTACATGAAAATTTAGTGTTTATGTGAGTTGTGCTGGTATTACAGCTCTGAATGATGTGTGGATTAAAATAAGTAAGACTCAAGGCACTCAGGAGACTCAGGAGTTAATGTTCTGCCCAGCTGTTTGGACATTGATTCACCTTCACCAGACCACAATTAATGTCACTCATACATTTATCAGCTCTAATTCAACTGTGGAAATAATATTTATATTTACTTTTTAGTCATCCAAAATATATGTCTAGGTCTAAATAAATAAATAAAATGTATCAACTTTTGATTTTTTTATTAGCAATATTATTATTATTATTTTTTTTTTTTATGGGAAAATATGGAGGTGTTGCACCATCTACCAGCAGGTAGTAACTTGACGTACACAGTAGACAGTAGACGCTACAATCCAGCAGGGTGCAGAATATTCACATCAACCACCAATTAACAACATCAACAGAAAAAAAAAAAAGGGAAAACAAAAGAAGATCGTGCTTAATAACATTTGTTCCTCAAAAAACCTAACGTATGACTCCAAAACGACACACGGATAACATGGGCTACTTTTATGGTGCATTTTTTTTTAATTCATTTTGGAGATTGTCAGCCTTTCGTCATTATGTTGTACGGAAGAAGGACCGTGATTTTGCGAAATATCTTGGTGGCCATACGGATTTGATTCATGCAGGTGAGTAAATGATGACAGATATTCATTTAGCATGAATTGTTACTTTCATGTCAGATACGTCCTTGTGTTCTTCCGACTGAAAGACGGTGCACTACTTTCTTGTCTCTTGTATCACTCCGCGTACAATTCGCCCATTCTTAAACGAACTCAGAAGACTGAAGTATAAAATAAATAAATAAATAAATAAAAAGACTGAAGTATTAATAGCCTATTACTGTTGAAATTATCGTCTTTGCCAGACAGATTTCTTTATTATATACATTATTATTATTATTATTATTATTATTTTAATTATTATTATTTTTTTTAATTAAAAGAATATTTAAGATGTCCACTTTATTTATTTATTTATTGTAAATATGAATTAATTTTAAAAATAAAAACAGCTCATAATGCTGTTTTGGATTTAACATGAAATTTAACTATTGACTTGACTATAAATGTGGGAAATAGTGTTAGCAAAGAAGCGTTTGACTGGCAATGTATGTTTGTAAAGTAAAGAAAGTTGCCTTCATGGGGATCCATCATCATGTGGACTGAATGAAAATGCAGGTAGTGAAACCCGCGTGCTCTGCAGATAGTGTATTGAAGTGTGGGAAGTTGTGAGAGATGGAAATCTCCGGATGAGCTCAGGGAGATTTGAGTTTTCAGAGTCTGCCTGCTGCCTATGAATCGAGATAAAGGCTTTTGTTAAGTAACAAAAAATCTTTCCACAGCAAAACAAGACAGATAAAGACACAAGATATCTATTGAATGAGGGAAATCTACAAATGAACAATAACAAAAAGAGGGAAATAGTCAGAAAATCTGTCATGCTTCACAGGACAAAAGCTAGTAATAATAAAATATGCAGTGGAAGAGAAGTTTTCATATTCACCAATGTGGTAAAATTAAAACTCTGGTCTCCCTAAAAAACTTATCTTTCAGAAGATAAGCAAACCACACATATGCAGTTCCTTTCTGCACAACCCCACCCACACCCACACACACACACACACACACACACACACACACGCACACACACACAACCTGAGCCAGGAATACACACAACGGCCATCTCCAACAATAAACAGCACAGTACAAATATTCTCAATATCCGCTCTTTATTTGGGGAAAGGCGTTGTCATGTGTCAAATGTTGGATTCAGCGGGGGCTCAAACAAACATCTTCTGGACAAAATGGGATAATAAACATCTTCTTGCTCTACTACTCATATATCTGTGATGCTATATTACACAAAGCAATATACAATATACAATATAATTAATATACTGAAATGAAATTTCAAAGAGTACCCAGAGGTTGCATATTCACGATTTCTGAATTATTTTTCATCTATGACTAAGTATCATCTTTTTGATATTTGTCATAAAATGTCTTAAAATCTATCTATCTATCTATCTATCTATCTATCTATCTATCTATCTATCTATCTATCTATTTATCTGTCTATCTGTCTCTCTCTCTGTCTGTTTGTCTGTCTGTCTGTCTATCTATCTAATATTGATTTGGTATTAAATTGTAGACATATATAAAATCTTCAGTCACTTGTTGAGTTTCAGCTGACGTGTATTAAAAATAAATTAATGTAATTCATTAAATGTATTAAAATATATTTTAGTTATATTACTATTTAATATTTATGTTATGTATATATAATATTAATATTTTATTAGCAATAGGCCTATATTATTTTAAAATTAAATTTGTTTTTATATTTAGACTTTAATTTTGAAAATAAGCACAAATAAAGAACAGGCAAATCTGAGAAGCACAATATATAATATAATGCTTGCAACCCATTTCATTTCCATAATATAACGTATAAAATAAGAACAAAAATTAACATTCTTTTTTCTTTTATTTTTCTTTATTTTTTCTCTGTTTTTTTTTTTTTTTTTTGGAATAACATGGGCCAATTAATTATTCACAATAAGATGTATTTAGAAAGCAACAGGCTCAAGTTTGATTTGACTTTCACTGACAATCTCCATTTGCTTTCCCTATAGCCTTATTGGAGAAATAGTTGTAATATCATAAAGATCTAATTTGTGTTTTGTCTTTCCTCTGGGTGGGCACACGGCTTCCTACAGTCTGCCGTAGACGTGAGCCGCCGCCATTATATCAGCTGCTAACAATGATCTTGCGAAATCAAACCGAATAAGCGGGTGGCTGATCATAGACCCCATCATCTGACAAAGTGGTGAGCCAAAAGTATCTTCAGGAAATCATGATAGAAAGCAGAATGTTTCAGGGTGGCAGAAACACGCCTCAGATCTGGTTAAAGCAGTCTTGGTGGCAGTTGTCATGGAAACAGAGGTGGGCGGCAGGGCTGTCACAGTCCCATTAGTCGAGGTGATGAGTGTATGGCACGTGGGCAGCGCCGAAGTGTTGCACTGCAATAATAAGGCATCATATACTGTATGATATGCCATATTAGCATTTCATAAAGGTTTTGTGCAAGACCTAGAAGTCCAACATCAAATACATACATCGATTGGAAAAACAAAACTCATGCATCAAAGAGGGAAGATATTCAAAAAAGGAAAATTAAATTTATTAAATATATATTGTAATGTACTGCTGAGAGGTGGAAGGAGCAACAAAGACAAAAGCAGAAGGAACAATGGATAAAAACCCTCACTTGTTTCTCCTAGACAGCAATGAGATTAAATTGCAAACGAAGACTTCAGGTTTTTCTAATTTTCAGATTTTTTGCATGAAAATAAATAAATAAATAAACAAACAATAGACACTGAAGTTGGAAATCAAAAGTCATTTTAATATTATCTCCAGCATTCTCATGAAAATATCTGAGAATATCTGATGCTATCCTCATTAATTTTATAATTCTATTAATATTTTAATGAGTTAATATTCACTACCATCCAAAAGTTTGAGGTCAGTAAGATTTTGTTTTGAAAGATATGGATACTTTTATTCAGCAGGTATGCACTAAATAAAGAATTTACACTGTTGCACAAAATTTTAAATTCAAATGATCTATTTATCAAAGAATTATGAAAAAAAGTATCATGGTTTACACAAAAATATTAAGCAGCTCAACTGTTTTCAACATTGACTCTAATATAATAAAAAAAATGTTTGTTTCTTGAGCAGAAAATCAGCATATTAGAATGATTTCTGAAGGATCGTGTGACTGGGGATGCTGAAAATTCAGCTTTGCATCACAGGAATATATTACATTTTACAATACATTGCAATTGAAAACAGTTATTTTAAATTATATTAATATTTCACAATATTACTCTTTTTACTGTATTTTGTTTAATGCAGTGTTTGTGAGCAAAAGAGGCTTCTTTCAAAAACATTTAAAAACAATACTGACCCCAAACCTTTGAACAGTATTGTAAATAATTATAATTGTAAATTTCTATACGTACTTTTGCTGTATGTCAGTGATTTTCTCATTTGTGTCTTTCAAAATAAAATAAAAAAAATGTGGGAGTGACGTCTGAGACCATACCGTAAAAACATAACTTAGCATCTCCATTAAGTCTCCTGAGATATAAAAGAGCAACTTCTGAGCAGTAATACGCGCCTCCAGGGGTGATTTGAAGAGGATGGTCTCATATGAGGTAATAAAGAGGTTTAGTTACAGAGGATCCAAAAATCACATTCTTATGATCAGTACGCATCATGACAAATGGCGTGTACTGAATGTTTTGACGTTGACTAATGAATACGTCTTAATGTTGCACATTTACGTATGGCACAAACCCGACCGATGGCAAATAAACACCGCAGCCATAATCAAAATCAAACCAATGCTTTCTACAGCCCTCGAACGATCAGTGAAGAAAACAACTCCAACCCAGCTGTGCGTCTATCTCCAGACCGTCAAGTCTGACTTCTATTTTCACCACTCCAGACGTCCTCTTCACAGATCTGGCTGGAGCCCAGTAGGCTATCATATTACCTTCATGTCACAGCACACAGCTATGATGGATGGCCGTTGTTGGTACTGTAAAGCTCATGCACATTATTCACCAGCATTGCTGCTCTAAACAGAGATCGTCTTTCTCATATGGGGCCACCATAGAGCAGGAATGGAGATTGAGAGGTCTCTGAGAGGGAATGTTTTCTCATGATGGACCAATGGCATGACTTGTTTTGGGAGTTCGAGTTCATGAGGGTATAGTGGTACCACAGTTGCGGGTAAAGGTTGAAAGTCTGCTTCATGCGATCACGGGTTCCCAGTCTTTTTTGTCCGCTGAAACTCTATGATATAAATGATTTACTTGAAGAATCTCTTGAGACTGCAACTAGTTAAGTTATATTTTTGTTTTATATATACAATGATTATCATAATAATATTTTAATTTTATTTTATATATATATATTTGTAAATATATTTTAAGCATTCAGTGTTTTGATTTTATTGACCCCGCGAGAACAAATGTGCGCGCGCTCGGTAGATAGATGTATATACTGTATGTAGTATAATTAAATAAAGCTTATTAAATAAAGCTATTTACAGGCATAGTTCATTGTTAGTTCATGTTTACTAATGCACGAACTAACACATTAGTATATGAATAAATTAACATGAGCAAAGATTAAGTAATGCTGAACAGATGCGTTGTTCATTTTTAGTTAATTTTGTCTAATGCATTAACCACAACATTAACTAGTTAATCTGTTAATGTAAAGAGATGCATTAGTAAATATATAAGTTAACATTAACTAAACATTAAGTAATCCTGAGCAGTGGAGTTGTTCATTGTTAGTTAACTAATGCATTAACTAATGTTAATTAATACAACCTTATTGTAAAGTGTTACCATTTATTATTTTAATGTCATGGCCAATAACTGTCAAATGACCAGTTCCCAAATTCTGTCATTTACATGTGATATATTTTTTAATGTTTAATACATATAATAATTTGTATATTAATAATAATTTTTATTCTTTACTTTCTACATTTATATATTATAAATATGCTATAAAAATATTGTAATAAACTATAATTTTATTATTGATTTTTTTGTCTTTAAAATTTTGATATTTTTGAATATGAGCATTTTAAATATATTTGTTAAATCTTTATTCATTTTAATGTTTATAATTTTTAATATATTTAAAATTTTTGTTGTTTTTAATTTTAGACTTTTAATATAAAAATATAATGTAAATAATTTCTTACTGTTTAATTTGATCTTATTTCTATCACAATCTCACAAACAACTCTAACTTTACTTTTAAACCCAATTTACATTCTTTTTTGTTTTGTTTTTCCCTTTACAGCATACAGTAATTAATCTGTTTGTTTGGAATGGCATACTACTATACTGACCAAACTAAGTTTGTATGTAGCATATGCTTTGCACATTATGCATTTTTTTCCGCTAAATTGGATTTGAACTATTTATATGCAAAATGATAACTGAAAAACTCTCGCAAAATGTGACAACAAAACAATAGCATACTACAAACTGCATACTGTTTCACATATGGGCAGTATATATACTGTACAGTATTCAGTACACTGTGCACTAGTATTCCATTCCAGTTGTAGCTAGAATGGAAATAAATAAAACATAAAAAGTTTTGACCTTTGTTTCAGTCCCTTGGTTGAATGAAGAGAGGTATATACTCAGTATGTACCATCTTGATTTCTCTGGGAATTGTTAATATGACAAACAGGGCATATCTCTGTTTTCTTTGTCATCCAGTCAGTCAGTAATAAATAGAGGAGGGCTTCAGTGAGTCTAGAACAGGTCTTAGTGTGTACGGTAGGAGAAGCCTGACACAAGGGAGATCTTATCCTTCATTTCTCTGATATGTTTAACTTCTGTGCGGTTGAGGAAGGGTTACCTGATCTTTCCCACGAGCAGTGATCTGTGTCCCTTTTTCTTTACTTATTATACCATTATTGTTTTATCTTATCTGTGGTTGCTGATGTTGACAGCAGTTTATACAGTCTTGCAAACATCTTCAATGATATCTGTGTATATACTGCCATCAGCTGGCCAAATGGAGCTCTGCAATCAATGTTACAAATCACAGAAAATCATTCTTAATAATATAATATTTCATGAAACTTCTTATTAAAATTAATAAATTAAAAATAAGTAACCATTAATAATAAATTAAATTTAATTATCTGTTTATTGTTTTGTTTATTAATTTAATAAACCATAATAAAAATGGTAATAATATCTGAATTTTATCACATTTAATTTTATTAAAATTAATCAATTAATAATTAACAATAAAAAATTGTTTTTAATTTAGCTATTTGTTTATTAAATTATATTAATAACTATATTGAAATAATAATTAATAATAATAACAACAACAACAACAATAATAATAATAATAATAATAATAATAATAATAATAATAATAATAATAATAATAAGCCGCTTATGATTTTCCCCATCTTTTCCTGAAGTTTCTTGTTTTTGGAAGACAGTTGGTTACAAGTTGCTTCTAAAATCAGTTGTTGTTTTTTTTAAATAGACACATAATTCACACTTACATACGTCTGAATTTTATTGCATTAGACAGTAAAATATCAAACCAGGTGGTTTTTGTTACACAGTTCTTGTTTGAGCATAAAAAACAACAACAAGCATGTTTGAAAAATAAAATCACATGATCCGTTTTGATATAGTGGTCTAAAACACATTAGCGCTTGAGATCCATAAGGCTGTCAGTGTTGTCCACAGTGTGGCTGTGACTGTAATCGCTGCACTTTTGAAATTCTTATCATGGACGTAGTTTATGATGGACATTGCACCCTGGTAAGCTTCTTCACATGTGGGCTGGATTTGATCCTCGGGTAGAATGAAGCCGTAGTTCCCTTCATCTCGTAGCTCAAACGTAAAGGAGTATGGGATCCCTATGAGCCTCGCGAAATCACGTGAAGAGCCAGAATTTGCATCTGCGAAGAATGTTTCAAAGTGATTAACTGTCATTCTTTTCATAAAAAATGCATTATCTCATACAGAAACACCTTGAGTTGCTAAAGATCTGAATGACTGGCTTTGTTGTAATTATACTAAGTAAACTGAATATTATATACAATATTACATCTGTGCTAATTTTTTAGAGGTTTTAGACTTTATAATTTTAGAAATGCATTGCTACTTAAAATACTGTCTGATACTAATTTAAAAACTGATAAAATAAATGAAAATACAAAACTAAAAACCAAAAATTATCATTTTAAATGTTTCAACTGAATTTCAGCGTCACGTACATTATGAAAAATGTACATTACTTTTGAGATTTGCTAAGGGTTAAAGTTTTTAATAATTAACTTTAATTGATCCTTAGATAAATATCCAATACCGATAGATATCTATAAATTAAAATGTCTAAAATTGCTGATAATTGATATGTAACTGTATTGACTGTGTTTTTGACAGGTTGAGGAAAAATGGCAAGATATTTTAGAATTCAGTTATAGCTAAAGGAAAGGATTTTTGATTTTTCATGGATGAATAGTTTTACAGAGGTGAAGAAAATGCAGTGACAAGTTTAGAGGTGGAAGAAAACTAAAGCAAATGTCAACTTGAGAACATTCCCTTCTCAAATGAGTCTGGTGGTTAAATGTTCAATGTCACCAATTGCTCTTTGACTCATGAGGATCAGTCATGACTTAGGTGTATATATATATATATATATATATATATATATATAGCAGTTTATTTAAACAATTTGGATATTCGTGTGATTTAAAAATGGCAATCCACTGTTAGGCCTTTTTCTAGACCTGATTGTCTTCAGGTCATGCGAGTGTACATTGGTTTAAGTACTCACACAGTATATCAGGTGGAGTGCCCACTTTGTAGCTCTTCCCATGCACTGCTGTGATGGCTTTAGCTGCAGCGAGACCTACTTCCATCTGAAAACACATAGACAGATGTGCATATTTCATTCAAAACTTACAGTATGCTTGAAAGCTTCCAGTCCTAACTTATCCCAAAGAATTTGCTCTTCTTCTTACTAGTTCATCGTAATTGGGTGCTGAGATGTTGGGGTGTCCATAGGGGACGAGGATCAGCTGACCGTACGAGTGGATGGTGAGATAACAGAGCAGTTGGTTTTGATGTGCTACCAAAAAGTCTGTGACGGCTTTGGTCTCTGGCTCAGACAGAGCAGTCGGTCCATTATAGATATCTGAACAGCAGTTCCTGGAGTTCCCCACCACTGTTGAACAAAAACAGATGGACTCAATGATCGTTTTATTAGCTCCTTTAGCCCTGATTGCATATCTGCTCTTGATAACCGCTATATCATGCTTGACTCTGCAGAAGCACAGCAAATGTGAATGAGTTTTGTTGGAGTTATCCTTGCAGCTTTTTATTTGTTTACTACTACAACATTAGGTTTATCTCTGCCAGCTTAAACACACCTGCAATGTATGACCTGCAGAGGGTGGGACTGTAGGAAAGTCAAGATAAGATTAATATAGTACATTGAGTGCTGTTAAGTAATCTGTTAAGTCATGTTTATAACCCAATATATATATATATATATATATATATAT
>CM077224.1:6008038-6135538 GCA_039654775.1 Spinibarbus caldwelli | reverse complement strand
CTTTGGGACTCCAGCGAACCACAGTGAGAGCCATTATCCACAAATGGCGAAAACATGGAACAGTGGTGAACCTTTCCAGAAGTGGCCGGCCATAGATTCCACATGCTGTTCAGGTCAGGCATGTTGGCTGGCCAATCAAGCACAGTAATATCATGGTCAGCAAACCACTTGGAAGTGGTTTTGTACTGTGGGCAGGTGCTAAAGTCCTGCTGGAAAAGGAAATCAGCATCTCCATAAAGCTTGTCAGCAGATGGAAGCATAAAGTGCTCCAAAATCTGGTAGACAACTGCATTGACTTTGGACTTGATAAAACACAATGTACCAACACCAGCAGATGTCACGGCACCCCAAATCATCACTGACTTCAGAAACTTCACACTGGACTTCAAGCAGCTTGGATTCTGTGCCTCTCCAGTCTTCCTCAAGACTCCAGACCTTGATTTCCAAATGAAATGCAAAATTGACTTTAATCTGAAAAGAGGACTTTGGACCACTGAGCAGCAGTCCAGTTCTTTTTCTCCTTAGCCCAGGTAAGATGCTTCTGATGTTGTTTCTGTTTCAGAAGTGGCTTGGTAGCTCTTTTCCTGAAGACGTCTGAGCATGGTGACTCTTGATGCATTGACTCCAGCTTCAGTCCACTCCTTGTGAAGCTCTCCCAAGTGTTTGAATCAGCTTTCCTTGACAGTATTCTCAAGCTTGCGGTCATCCCTGTTGCTTTTGCACCTGTTCCTACCCAATTTCTTCCTTCCAGTCAACTTTGCATTTGATATGCTTTGATACAGCACTCTGTGAACAACCACCCCTTTCAGTAATGACCTTCTGTGACTTACCCTCTTTGTGAAGGGTGTCAATGATTGTCTTCTGGACCATTGCCAAGTCAGCAGTCTTCTCCATTATTGTGGTTTCAAAGAACGAGATCCCCAGAATTTATACTCTAGGGATGGTCATTTAATGAAACTCAAATATAAATATTCTAATATTTTAAGATACTGGATTTTTTACTGGACTTTCATGAACTGTAAACTCTAATCATCAAAAAAAAAATAAACTTTTACTTTTACTTTATATGTAATGAATCTAGAATATATGAAAGTTTCACTTTTTGAAATAAGGTACAAAAAATAATGAACTTTTTCATGATATTCTAATTTTTTGAGATGCACCTGCATATATATATATATATATATATATATATATATATATATATATATTACAGACACTTCCTATGTAATGGTATTACATGATTTGTTAATTACATTTTATTTCTTACAATTTCAATAAAACATTTGCAGTTGGTTTGTAAAAAGGTGTTTTTAAGCATGAATGAGCTGAGTTTTAGGTGCATTTACACATTTTTGACCAACAGGTGTCACCAGTGTATGGTGTTTTGAGTTCTTCGAAAAAGTGAATCATTTTGCGAAGCAATTGGTTGAATGGATACAATGAACTGGCACAAGACAGAGAATACAGGGAGAATAAATATGAAAGGAAATGAGGAATGGAGGGAGGCCAAGTGGGAAAAATGAACTAATAATGAGTTAACAAGGGGGCAGGGTTGCCAGTTCCCAGAAAATTTCCAACCCAAAGCTGACTCAAAACCTGCTGAAATGAAAATTTATTTAATTTATACATATTATTTACAGACATTTTAAAGTAACCCACGGCTCTGTTATTTTCCCGTGACTGCATTTTCAAGATAGCAGAAATGTCTGGAAAACCGTATCTCTGGCAACACTGCAAGGGGCGGGGCCAAGGCGAGAGACTGACAGAAGAGCACATGGCACACAAACAAACAAAAAGCCATGTGCAAAAAGCACATAGCAAACAAACATGACAGAAGTCTTGTGCTCACACAAGACAAGACAGAAAAGCATGTGACAAATTTTCATCCACCATGAGCTCAAACAGAAAATACAACACGCAATACTAACAAGTATATACTGCCATCAGCTGGCCAAATGGAGCTCTGCATTCAATGTTACAAATCACAGAAAATCATTAAACAAGATTCTCACTAATATAATATTTCATGATATTTCTTATTAAAATGAATAAATTAGTAATAAGTAATGATTAATAATTAATTCAATTATCTGTTTATTAATTTTTTGTTTATTAATTTAATAAACCATAATAATAATACAACCCAAATTCCGGAAATGTTGGGACGTTTTTTTTTTTAATTTTAATAAAATGAAAACTAAAAGAATTTCAAATCACATGAGCCAATATTTTATTCACAATAGAACATAGATAACATAACAAATGTTTAAACTGAGAAATTGTAAATTTGATGCCTGCTACAGATCTCAAAATAGTTGGGACGGGGGCATGTTTACCATTGTGTAGCATCTCTTCTTCTTTTCAAAACAGTTTGAAGACGTCTGGGCATCGAGGTTATGAGTTTCTGGAGTTTTGGTGTTGGAATTTTGTCCCATTTTTGCCTGATATAGGTTTCCAGCTGCTGAAGAGTTCATGGTCGTCTTTGACATATTTTTTGTTTAATGATGCGGCAAATGTTCTCTATTGGTGAAAGATCTAGACTACAGGCAGGCCAATTCAGCACCCGAACTCTTCTACTACGAAGCCATGCTGTTGTAATAGCTCCAGTATGTGGTTTTGCATTGTCCTGCTGAAATACACAAGGCCTTCCCTGAAATAGACGTCGTCTGGAGGGGAGCATATGTTGCTCTAAAACCTTTATGTACCTTTCAGCATTCATAGTGCCTTCCAAAACATGCAAGCTGCCCATATCGTATGCACTTATGCACCCCCATATCATCAGAGATGCTGGCTTTTGAACTGAACGCTGATAACACACTGGAAGGTCTCTCTCCTCTTTAGGCCGGAGGACACGGCGTCCGTGATTTCCAACAAGAATGTCAAAGTTGGACTTGTCTGACCATAGAACATGTTTCCACTTTGAAACAGTCCATTTTAAATGAGCCTTGGCCCAAAGGACACAATGGCACTTCTGAACCATGTTCACATATGGCTTCCTTTTTGCATGATAGAGCTTTAGTTGGAATCTGCAGATGGCACGGAGGATTGTGTTTACCGACAGTGGTTTCTGGAAGCATTCCTGGGCCCATTTAGTAATGTCAATGACAGAATCATGCCGATGAGTGATGCAGTGTCGTCTGAGGGCCCGAAGACCACGGGCATCCAACAAAGGTCTTCGGCCTTGTCTCCAGTTTCTCTGAATCTTTTGATGATGTTATGTATTTTAGATAAGATTTGCAAGGCCTTTGCAATTTGACGTTGAAGAACGTTGTTTTTAAAGTATTTCATAATATTGGAGAGCCTCTGCCCATCTGTACTTCTGAGAGACTCTGCCTCTTTAAGACATCCCTTTTATAGCTAATCATGTTACAGACCTGATGTCAATTAACTTAATTAGTTTCTAGATGTTCTCCCAGCTGAATTTTTTCCAAAATTTCTTACTTTTTCAGCCCTTTGTTGCCCCCGTGCCAACTTTTTTGAGACCCGTAGCAGGCATCAAATTTGAAATGAGCTCATTTAGTGGATAAAAGTGTAAAATTTCTCCATGTAAACATTTCTTATGTTCTCTATGTTCTATTGTGAATAAAATATTGACTCATGTGATTTGAAAGTCTTTTAGTTTTCATTTTATTCAAATTTAAAAAAACATCCAAACATTTCCGGAATTCGGGTTGTAATAATAATAATAATAATAATAATAATAATAATAATAATAATAATAATATCTATATTTTTATCACATTTCATTTTATTTATCAGTTAATAATTAATAATAATTAACAATCAATAATTCTTTTTAATTTGGTTGTCTATTTATTAAATTATATTAATAAATATATTCAGTAAAAACAATAATAATAATAATAATAGTAGTAATAATAATAAACTACTTATGATTTTCCCCATCTTTTCCTGATGTTTCTTGTTTTTGGAAGACAGTTGGTTACAAGTTGTTTCTAATATATACAGTATTTAAAAAAAAAAAATACGGATACATAATTCACACTTACAGATGTCTGAATTGTATTTCATTTTTGTTACACAGTTCTTGTTTGAGCATAAAAGAAAACAACAAGCATGTTTGAAAAATAAAATCACATGATCCGTTTTGATATAATGGTCTAAAACACATTAGCGCTTGAGATCCATAAGGCTGTCAGTGTTGTCCACAGTGTGGCTGTGACTGTAATCGCTGCACTTTTGAAATTCTTATCATGGACGTAGTTTATGATGGACATTGCACCCTGGTAAGCTTCTTCACATGTGGGCTGGATTTGATCCTCGGGTAGAATGAAGCCGTAGTTCCCTTCATCTCGTAGCTCAAACGTAAAGGAGTATGGGATCCCTATGAGCCTCGCGAAATCACGTGAAGAGCCAGAATTTGCATCTGCGAAGAATGTTTCACAGTGATTAACTGTCATTCTTTTGACTAAAAATGCATTATCTCATACAGAAACACCTTGAGTTGCTAAAGATCTGAATGACTGGCTTTGTTTTATTTATGCTAAATAAACTGAACAACATTAGGGCTGTGCAAGTCATTTTTTGTTTATGTATCTCTAGACAATACAGCAGTAATTTTAGACTTTATAATCTCTCAACTGATCAAATAAATGAAAATACAAAGCTAAAAACCTAAAATGATCATTTTAAATTTTACAAATGAATTTCTGCATATTTACATTAGAATGTATGAAAAATAAACACTGTTTTTAAGATGTATTAAAGGTTACATTTTTAATGATTAACTTTAATTGAGCCTTAGATAAATATTCAATTCTGATGGATATCTATAAATTAGATATATAAATTTATATATAAATTATAAAACAGCCTATGTCTAATTTTGCTGATAACACATAAGTATCTGTATTGACTGTGTTTTTGACAGATTGAGGAAAAATAGCAAGATATTTTTTAGAATTCAGTTATAGCTGAAGGAAAGAATTTTGGATTTTTTTTTTAGTAGTTTTACAGAGGTGAAGAAACTGCAGTGACATGTTTAGAGGTGGAAAAAACTAAAGCAAAAGTCAACTTGAGAACATTTCTTTCTCAAATTAGTCCAGCTGTTAAATGCGTGTGGTGTCACTCAATGTATGGTTGACTCATGAGGATAACTTAGATGTTTCTATTGTGCATCCCCTTAATAATTGTTTCCGCTAACAAATTATTTACAGTGATAAAATTAGCAGTTTATTTTTTTTAAAAATGGGCTATTAGTGTGATTTCAAATTCTTTTTTCTAGACCTGATTGTCTTCAGGTCATCCGAGTGTACATTGGTTTAAGTACTCACACAGTATATCAGGTGGAGTGCCCACTTTGTAGCTCTTCCCATGCACTGCTGTGATGGCTTTAGCTGCAGCGAGACCTACTTCCATCTGAAAACACATTCACAGATATGCATATTTCATTCAAAACTTACAGTATGCTTGAAAGCTTCCAGTCCTAACTTATCCCAAAGAATTTGCTCTTCTTCTTACCAGTTCATCGTAATTGGGTGCTGAGATGTTGGGGTGTCCATAGGGGACGAGGATCAGCTGACCGTACGAGTGGATGGTGAGATAACAGAGCAGTTGGTTTTGATGTGCTCCCAAAAAGTCTGTGACGGCTTTGGCCTCTGGCTCAGACAGAGCAGTCGGTCCATTATAGATATCTGAACAGCAGTCCCTGGAGATCCCCACCACTGTTGAACAAAAACAGATGGACTCGATGATCGCTTTATTAGCTCCTTTAGCCCTGATTGCATGTCTGCTCTTGATAACTGCTATATCATGCTTGACTCTGCAGAAGCACATCAAATGTAAATGAGTTTTGTCGGAGTTATCCTTGCAGCTTTTTATTTGTTTACTACTACAACATTAGGTTTATCTCTGCCAGTTTAAACACACCTGCAATTTATGACCTGCAGAGGGTGGGATTGTAGGAAAGTCGAGATTAATATAGTACATTGAGTGCTGTTAAGTCATTTGTTAAGTCATGTTTATAACCCTTTATATCTCTTATATATAGATACATACAGTGCCCTCCAAAAGTATTGGAACAGTAAAGACAAAATTGCTCTGTTGGCTGTGGAGTCAAGACATTTACAAATATGATTAAAAGATGAATATGAAACAAAACTACAGAATGTCACATTTTATTATTGGGTGATTCAACACAGATGTTTTACCAGCTAAGAAGTTCAGCACTTTTAGAGTTTCATCCCACTATCTGATGTGAGCATAAGTATTGGAACAGTTGCCTCACAGGTCTTTCTAAGTGATCAGCTGTGTCCTGTTGCATTCTTTCTTCAGATATTAAAAGCAGGGAATGTGTCGTATCAGTTATATCCATTACTTCTGCATTCTGAATCTTGCATTCGATGATGACACACACAAACCAGGATGAAGATGAGGGAGCTGACTTTGAGAGAAAAGCAAGCAATTTGGATGCTAAAAGAAAAGAGGAAGTCAATTAGAGCTATAGCGAAAACAAAGGGCATGGAGAAATCAAGAGTTTGGAAACCACCAGTGATACCAGCAACCAACAACTACCTGATTGGCTGAGAAAACAACAGTAGTTGATGACAGACAAATCATAAATGCTGTGAAAATGAACCCTAAAAGACGTGTCTGTAAAATCACCAACAACTTCCAAAAAGCTGGGGTGATGCTCTGACAATCTACTGTCCTCAGGAGACTTTGACACAGAATTACAGATGCTACACAGCAAGATGCAAACCTCTGACCAGCACCAAAAATAGAAAGGCAAGATTAGAGTTTGCAAAAAAGCACAAAGGTGAGCCAGTAGAGTTTTGGAACTGTGTTTATGGACCGATGAGACAAAGATGAACCTTTATCTAAGTGATGGGAAATCGAAAATGTGGAGAATAAAAGGGAACTGCAAAAGATCCCAAGCATACAGCCTCATCTGTAAAGCATGGTGGAGGTGGTGTCATGGCATGGGCATGTATGGCTGTCTCTGGAACAGACCCTCTCAACTTTACTGATGACTTAATGTATGTTGACAGAAGCAGAATGATTTTGGAAGGGTACAAAACCATCTTGCCTTTCAATATTCAAGAAAATGCGACCAGATTCATTGGGAAGTGCTTCATATTGCATCAGGACAATGACCCAAACCACCCTGCCAGTTCAGTCAAGGAGATTATAAGGGCAAAGAAATGGAAAGTCTTAGATTGCCCAAGTCAATCTCCAGATTTAAATCCGATTGAACATGAATTTCACCAGCTGAAGAGGAGAGTAAAGGCAGAAACTCCCCAAAACAAGCAACAATTGGAATTGGCTGCATTAAAGGCTGGGAAAACTATTTCAAAGGATGAGACCAAGAGTCTGGTGATGTCTATGGGTCACAGACTCACTGCTGTGATTGTGCGCAAGGGATCTGCAACTAAATAATATCTTTTAATCTTTTATATCTGCCTTATGTTCAGCTGTCCCAATAATTATGCTCACATCAATGAGTGGGATGAACTCTAATGGCTCGTTTCCACTGAGCGGTACGGTACAGTACAGTTCAGTACAGCACGATTCGGTAGGGGTAACCCTGATCAGGCTTGCGTTTCCACTGCCAATAGTACCCTTACTTGGTAGGCGTGGTGTATGTCGGAAAGTAGCGATCGACGATAAAGCGCGACAATAAGCACAACTCTTTTTGTTAATAAGAACAACCTCTTTTTGTTAAATGTCACTTTTAATGAACAATAACAGCCATTATAAAATTATAAGTACAAAGTATAAGAGGCTTATATAAGAGGAAATAAAGACAAAAGCAAACAATTCAGTCAAACGTATGCTACAGGTCAGCGCTGTGCGGTAAAGTTCAAAATAAATATATAAAGTTAAACTACTTTGTGCTCAGACAAAACGATATGACCAGGAACAAATAATAGATTCATGAGAGCACGAATGCCTGTTAAATATAGCCTACCAAAACGAATTGTATCTCATGTTTAACCACTACAGAGACATCAGAACCAGCAGCAAACGTCAGAAGGACTAGCCGAGCGTAAGGCTGCTCTATGCGGATACATGAGCACTGAGCGCCCGGTGATCGCCTGGAGCTCCGAAATCGGCATAGCAAATTTTAAAATAGGCGCTATCTTTATAAATAAACCACAGATTTGAGTTTTAAACAACTACATTCTCACCTGAAAAACTCTTAAAACTACATTTCATGACACAATAACAGTATATTTAGAAAATTCCGCGGGTTTTTGGGCAATGACGTTTCACCAAGAACAGACAAGAACGCATATTGAGAAACGGCTATTGTCTATGTTAAAATATAAAATTATAAAATAAACTGTTATACTTTTTTTTGTGTTTGCGCACTCTGATGTAATTATAAGTCCAACACTCACGGACAGTAGGGTGGAACGAGTGAAGGAGAAGCTTTATCCCTTTGTATCACGCAAAAGTGACGATTCTAGTCAACCAATCAGCGTTCTGAAGTGAGTTTAGCTCCACCCTCTTGGTACCCTTTGCTGTGCTAGGTACCCCAACGGAAGGGTACCAAAAAAGTGGTACGGTACGGTTCGCTATTTTGGTACCATTCACAACTTCTGACAGTGGAAACGGAAATAATTGCGTACTGTACCGTACTGTACCGAACCGTACCGCTCAGTAGAAACGAGCCAGCAAAGTGCTGTTCTTTTTATTTGGTAAAACATGTATGTGTTGAAACGGCTAATAATAAAATGTGACATTCTGTAGTTTTGTCTCATATTCATCTTTTAATCATATTTGCAAATGTCTTGACTCCACAGCCAACAGAGCAATTTTGTCTTTACTGTTCCAATACTTTTGGAGGGCACTGTATATATATATAGCTGATATTTGAATTAATTTTTATTAAATTATATTGTAATAATTTGCAAATATAAAAATTGCATCTATTTTGGATTAGTAGCACATTAAAGGTGGAAATGTCAATAATGTAATACATCTGGCTTACAGGATTACTTATTTGTTTATTTATTTATTTATGTAATACAGCTATTTCACAATTATTCAACCCCTATTCAACTTTGCTGTTTTTAATTCATTTGTGTATATGCCATGGCACAAAATTGTAAACCTTTAAAAAAAAGTACTGTAAGCCCTTGCGAACTCTATAACAAAGCTTAACTAGCTTTTACACATACTTTACATTTAGGCCATGAATGTGCTGAAATTGAGATATTGAAATTGAAACCGATCTCTAGTGAAAAGAAAAATGTTACTTACTCCCCCAGTTAGCATAAAAGTTGCGGTTAAGATCAGTGCCAGAACATGTGCAGTTTCCAGTCCCCAGTGATCTGGACTTCCTCCATAGTCGAGTCTTTAAAACATATCACATATATTTGCTAAACATATAAAATGTGCAGATATTTTACCTTTATCAAATCTATGTTATATAATACTTAACAGGATGAAACTCACTGTGTTATCCCTCCAGGAATAAATATATCCGTCCATGTTCAGCACTGGGGTGATGTAGAAGTCCAGGTTTTTAAACATCGTGTTCACTTTCGAGTCTGTTTTGTAGGAGCCCAGGATCTTTTCCAGCATAACAAACAGTTCACTTCATTTTTAGATTAAAATAATTTAATTCATATTAAATAAAACATTTTATATTTGGAGAAATATATAAACACCTATACAAAAAGTTATTATCATATCCATATGAATCTCAGGGTCAACAAGCTACAATAGGAGCTTTACATTCATTATAATGGCAGTATCAATAACTCTGCACATATCTATTCAAAATAGTATACCATAACATAATACCAAAAAACTCAGGAGTGGCATTGCATTTACAGACAGATGGAGTACATTATAAACAATGGCTTGTCATGTAATAAAATGGATGTGATATTTCTGGGAATAACACTTTAGGTGTATGTCATCATGACTAAATATTTCATATTAAGTTTGAAGTAGTAAAGCCTCACCTCTTTAACAAAATGCTGGCAGAAAGCTGGAGCGATCCATTCCCTGGCATGAATCCCACAGTCCATCCAAACGGCTTTCTTGGGTGTGGTGCTGTTGAAGCCGATCTGCATATCAGATGCAAACAAACAAACAAGAAATTAGTATTGTAATATCATGGCATAATTTCGAGTACTTTGAAATATTATCACTGTACCATGGTACCACCACAGAACTTTTTAGTAGGAGATGCAAATGTAATCTAAATTGAGTTGCAGTTTTCTTGTAAAAAATGAAATGATGAGTAAGTCATGGCAACATATGTTATTCCATTACTTTAAATCATCAAGTTAATTTAACCAATTTGAAAATCATTTTCAAGTTATGAGAGATTTTAAGTTATAGAATTATAATTTAAGTTGAAATAACTTGTGCAGCCAATTTGAAACTCAAAATCCACCGGGTGGGAAGATGTTTATGATGATAACAAGTATTTCACTACACATGTAGTACCTTTAGTAATGTAATGTTCCTGTTCTCATAAGTTTGTCCATATATCATGCTGGACACAACGTCTGGGTTTTCCCTTTCCATCTGATTCATCCAGGCTGAAATCTGTTTGGAGAGATTTACCAGGTCAATAAAAGAATCAGTCAATCAATATGAATTGGTAGTACAGGATAACTTCACCTCATCCATGGTGTGGTACTTTGTGTAGTCATATGATCTGTGTTCCAGTCCACCAGCCAATCTGTAATAAATGAAAACACTTTACTGAATCAAATGAGGAAAAATCTCTCAGATGTTATACTTAAAAAAAGACTGATCTTATGCATCCGAGTCTATTTGTATTCAAAGGGCATCCCATGTCCCAATGTCAGATATCCTATTTAATAAAAACAGTTTTTCTATCTTTTTCCATTAATGCAAAGCTAGAATTATCTCAACTTTCCAAACAAAACTTAATGCTTTGTTCGGTCTTAATTCAACCTCTAGAGACCATTAAGACAATGTGATAACCCTGAAATCTTACCTGTCCTGGGCCACCAGAGCCAAGACCACCAAAACAGATATTACTGAGCCCTTCATGGTTTGTTTGTTATCCAGGCTTGTTGAACTTAGTACAGCCTGACAGTGACTTATAAAGCAACTCTCATCTGATTGAGATACAGAGAAACCACCTCAACTGATAACTGTGTTAATATATAAACCAAAGACATTTATTTAGCAACCAAGTTTACATAAATCTCGTCTAACACACTAAGCTGTTATAAATTGAAAACTCCTGTAATCAGGGCATGGTGACAATAAATATTAAAATATCCATTGATTAACCTTTACTGTGCAATTGGCTCAGTTACTTTAGCTGATGCTTAGATATTTCAGTAGTTTTGTTGTGTGTGAAAAGTTCAAACGGTGCACTATAACCGCAATCCATCAGCTCATGTCAGCACTAATGATATCTGAGCTATTTAATATCATCAGCATGTAGACAATATGCAGTAATCACTTATCAGCAGTAATGTGTATTTCCCTTGGGCTGGCCAATATTAATTAGGATTGAAGATTATGTTTTTTTATTATGATTTATTGCCATTTTATATGACATCCGTACAGAAGCAGTCCAATGGTCAAAAGGTCATGAGTGTTGCATTTATGACTTTTTCATATTATTATAGTGTTGCCATTTTGATATATATATATATATATATATACACACACACACACCAGTATTAATAATAATACTAATAATAATAATTCATATTCATTCATTCATTTTGATATGCTTACTGTTAAACATATTAACAATAATAACAGCAACCACAATATCTATATTATATGCTTGCGGTCACTAAATCAGGAGGTCTATGCATTGATATAATTCACAAATCTTATTTTAAAAAACTAAGCTACAGTATAAAAAGCCACAGTATATTGGAAATAAAAGATGTTCTTGGTAATTGAAACAGACGCCATTGGTAATTATAGATTTCTGAGGATTGTATTCTAGATGGAGACAGAGGTGGCTGAAGGGATTTTACAGAAGGTATTTTTTTTTATTCACGTCAAATTAGTCACACCATTACACTGAATAAAGAAAACAATTATTTAATTAAATTTAAAAAAAGATATTATTGAATTAAAGGTTATACATATATATATATATATATATATATATGCTGTAGTAAAACATGGTATTTTGTAGTAAGACTGTTAGGGGCAATTTATTAAATCACACTGTTTAGAAAATAAATAATATATATATATATATATATATATATATATATATATATGTATGTATATGTATGTAAGTGTACAGTGTGTACCTTTTGAAACAGTGACTTAAAAATGTAACAGAAGGAAAGCAGCTTTAAAGTATTGATTCAAAACATGTCTTGTTTTATTAAACTTTTGAATAACTTTTTTAGAAAAAGCCTAGATAACAGTAAAGAAAAGAAATGAAAATTCAGCTATTTATGGGGAAGAATTGGTAATAACAGAAACAAACTTAAAATATTCCCCAAATCAAATTCTGACATTTGTACAAAATGAAAACAAAAGGTAAAACAAAGCTCAAATTATTACATTTATTACAATAAATTTACATTTCAGCTGTATAAATGATAAATCAACTGCTTTAACAAGTCTTTAACAAATTATTCTGATGGCTGTCCAAGTCATACAGGCTGTCCAAAAATGAACTCTGGACACAGAGATTAAGTGAACAAATTAAAGAACAACTGAGTAAATGTTTATGAGTGAATAAGAATTACTGAATACCTGAAAGAGTGTGTGACTGAATGTGTGTGTGTGTGTGTGTGTGTGCGTGATGCATGTCCGATGTGAGTGTGTGTGAAATGCGCATATGTGTGATGCATGTGTGAGATGAGTGTGTGTGTGTGTGTGTGTGGTCTGTGGTGTGTAATACTTAGATAAAGTCCCACTCAAAATCCATCAATTTTTTTTTAAGCAGACTGGAGACACGAGGGTTCACGGTTTTCTTTTTCTGTGTGACCTTCCCCGTTCGTTTTGATACAACTCCTCCGGCCTTGGTGCCCTTTTCTGGATTTATCCCGATGAACCGCCTGCAAAACAAATGGGTGTGTTTAGAATTAGTGTGGAGGGGAAAAAGATTACTCATGGGGAACATATAAATATAGCGCATATAAATATAGCAAGTCTATTCTTGTGTCAAGAACACTTTTCTTTACATTGTCAGGAAAGGAAATTCTCTTAACAAGCTCCAGCACTCAAATCTTTTGGGCTGAATGATGTGTTTCAGTCTGACTGAAAAAAATTAACAAATGCACATGGTCAGCATTTTAATGGCAACAAAAGATGGGTCCTGGATGAGTCTGCTTCCTTTCAAGGTTTCCACCAAAACATCACCACCGATGGACATTTTATTTCCTTGACAGTCACTTATGGCTACTTAATAGGGCTCAAATATTTGATAGGAAATTTCTCTATTTGATGCTATATTCCCTGTTTATTAGGGCCAAGTGTTTAAATAAACACATTTTCTGTAAAGCTGCTTTAAATCTATATGTATTTTAATAAGAGATATACAAATAAAATCTGAAGTAAATTGAATGTATGCATCCAAATATCTAACCTTTGGATAAATTCCAGTGTGCATGCGGCTTCAGCTTGGTATTGAAGATTGAGATTGTAGTAAGTAGAGAAAAGAGCGGCAAGCCCAGACAGGAAAGACGGTTGGATGCCCTCGCAAATGATGTGCTCCTCGAGGCTGATCATCCACTGCTGGATACTGCTTCCTGGTGTTTCACCTGTAACTTTTTAAAAAGAAAAAACAATTTCAGCACTGACATAACATTAATTTGACATTCCCAATTACAAATGAATGCAAGGAAAGCTAAAATAATTTTAAACAGTCACAGAGTCCTGTCCTTCTAACAGAAATGCATTTCAACATGGACTGGTCAGGACAGACCTTTAAGTGTAAATGTGTATACATTTTGTATTGTGAAATTATGTTGCTTAAATTTTGTTTATTAATATTTGTGAAGTTTATTTCACCAATAAAATAAAATCATAAATTACTCTCATGTTGTACCACACTTTTCAAAATTAAGCCATTATTTACTAACCCTGCTGTACTAAGGCTCTGCAAGTTCTTTTTCAGACCACACAAGAGATTATTAAAAATGATCTGCTCGCTCTCGTCCATGTAATGGCAGTGAATAGTGACCAGCATCAAGCTTTTAAGGAGGCAAAAGTTATCACATAATGAGCCCATGGGACACATGTTGTATATTCCAAGTGTTTTGGGGGTATACAATAAGTTTTGGAGAAAAACAAACTGAAATGTAGTGTTTTATTTAACATAAATCCTGATATTGTTTTTTGGTCTGCTGTGCACAACTGCATGTACAGGAGATTTCTATATGTTGTGTATCATACTGATTTGTTAATCGTTTTTTACTAGTAAAGTTTGGAGTGAACTGTGCATGGCACTAATAGTCTCATGGACACATAGTTAAGCACAGACCACCAAAAGCCAATGTCAGGATTTCCATTAAATAATAAATGAAATTTTAGTTTGTTTTTCATTAAACCCATCAAATATGAATCACAATGGTCATACAGGACCAATCTGTGACACTCTTTTTATTTATTTATTTTAACTTTATGCCAGTTGCTTCCCACTGTTATTATTTGGACGTGCACGATCAGGACTTTTCTTTTGTGGTCTGAAAAAACAACAACGGCATTTGACATTGGAACAACAAGGTGAGTAAATAATGACAGTGATGTCTGTAAAGATGTGATTTCAAAGCTGCTACCTTTTTTAACTTTCTGTTGCAGGTTTGCATGCAACAATGAAGCAGCAAGTCAGGGATTTTGCTATGAATCCTCATGTGCTTCACATAGGCCACTGTAGTACTACATTGATGTCCACAGAACTGACATGAAAGCATGCTGACAAGTCAAACTGGACAATCCCTGTGCATGAAAAAGAATATCAGTCAAAAATATATCCAACAAAATAAAATGGCCTTAAGAATGCTATGCTGGCCAAAGTAGCATTGCTGTACAAAGCAATACCAAAACTATGAATAAGAATTACTTTTAATAAGTATTATATCACTTAACTTCAAAACCAACTTGGATTGATGAAAAAAATATAACCAAAATAAAAGTAACAACCAAAGCACAACAGTACTACAATAAATGCACCTAAGAATAAAGATATGTGCATATTAGAACATGCTAACCCAAGTTTGCAATCACAATGACAACGAAATTAATTTTTTTTTTTTTTCTAACTCTAGAGGTTTCGCGGATTAAAGCAAGCTAGCCTATTAGCGAACAACCTTTCTTTTCAGCGCGGTACAGAGTCAATGTGATTTCAATGCAACAGTGTTTGGAGAAAAAAAAAAAAAAAAAAAAAAATTGCAGAATTATCCCATGTTAAATGAAAGTCACCCTGTAATTGGGAATAATATAATCCGAGTCAGAAATCCTATCCACGATGTCGCATCTGTCGAGTTTATCTCTGAAAAGAACAAATAAAAGAGAATTTCACTTCCAATATCCACAATACAGGTTAGTTGCTGTAGCAAATGTAATGTATTTTGTCTACGATATCGTGCAAAACTCACCTATTAACAGTATGAATACGGATGAAAGTCCCTGCGTGCTCACTGCAGTTTACAAAAATACTGGATAGTAATGTTTTGTTTCCTTTGACTAATAAATACAGTAAAATGCCGTTATATTTTGTCTACGTCATTTGACAAAAACAAAAACAGTAACGTACTGCTTTTGAACTTAACAGGATTATACTGTTGAAATTCAGCTGTAAATTAACAGCAATTTCTAACAGTGCGCCAGTTGATCTTTTCCTGTATTTCTCAATTGCATTTGTATTAACTATATTCACTGTATGTAATATTAAAAAAAAAATCGAGAGCTTGCAAATCGAATCGGGACATCTGAATCGATACGCAGCCCTACTCACCTGCCATCTCTCCCATCGCCTCTGTTGCTTTTAATAAACATTTACCTGTTCATTCTAATCATGTGTGAGTCTCCTTCTGTAACTAATAAATATATATTAATAGGTGAACGTGTAATGAAATCCTTTTCTGTAATCCTGAAGTGAAATGCGTCATAACGGTTTCACACTTTCAATAGTTTGTCGCTAGCATGGAATCTCCGTAAACTCATGAACCAGTGTTGATGGGGTTTTTTTTTGTTTGTTTTTTTTGTTTTTTTTCCCTGATCTCCAATCAATTTTATACATTTGTAGACTGTTTTAATGAGACTTTTGTATAATTAAAATGAAGAGGTCTATTATTTGCCTGATTAACACTCTTTCCATAAAACTAATCTAACAAGCCCTGCAAGTATGTGCTGAGTTTTAGCTGCATTTACACATTTTTGACCAATAGGTGTCACCAGTGTTTTGAGTTCTTCAAAAAAGTGAATCATTTTGCAAAGCAATTGGTTGAATGGATACAATGAACTGAACTGGCACAGGACAGAGAATACAGGGAGAATAAATATGAAAGGAAATGAGGAGTGGAGGGAGACCAAGTGGGGAAAAAAATGAGGTAACAAGGGGGCAGGGTTGCCAGTTCCCAGAAATTGTCCAACCCAAAGCTGACTCAACCTGCTGAAATGAAAAATGTCTAATTTATACATTATTTACAGATTTTTTTTTTCTTTTTCCCCCACAGCTGCATTTTCAAAATAGCATAATTGTCTGGAAAACCGCAACACTGCAAGGGGCGGGGCCAAGGTGAGACTGACAGAAGAGCACATGGCACACAAACAAAAAGCCATGTGCAAAAAGCACATGGCAAATAAACATGACAGAAGCCATGTGATCACACAAGACTGAAGTGCGTGTGACAAATTTTCATCCACCATGAGCTCAAACAGAAAATACAAGCAATACTGACAATGTATAGACACGGTGTACGATCAAGCCAACAATACCAAAACTGCACACATAAAGCAGTGGTTCTTAATCCTGGTCCTAGGGACCCCCGCTCTGCACATTTTGCATGCCTCTTATTTAACACACCAGATTCAGCTCATTAGGAGAGAGATCCACGAACTGAACTGCGTCAGATAAGAGAGACATACAAAATGTGCAGAGCAGGGGGTCCCGAGGACCAGGATTAAGAACCACTGGCATAAAGCAAGTCTAATAAGGGTGACAGGATCCCATCACCACTGATCCAGACAAAAAAATATAACAGAGCTGACAGAACCTTGAGATAATGTGGAAAAAGATGTGTACTGCTATTGGCTAGCATCCATTAGTTTAGTTTCTGTGCAGTGTTGCACTGTAATTAACACTCATAAATTCCTTTTCCCAAAGTACAAATAAAGCCTTTGGCTGATTTTGTCATTTTGTTGCACGTTTTAGGCCCCGTGCTGCAGTTTGAACATGGTGTTGTTGGGTAGGATGACTAATAGATTACGGTTTATACACATAAATATAGACCGGAAACCACAAACATTTTAGCACCACTTGTGTAGAGAAAAGATAAAGGCTGAATACACAGTTTGAGCATGTGTTTTGGTGGATGTCTTGGCATGCGTTGTCATAAGTAGTTGTTATTTTGTTAAATCCACTCTTTGTGACCTCACAGGAAGTGTCCTGGTACAAGCTGTTAATGGAAGTTTATTTTCAGATGATAATAGTTATCAAAGTTTTATGTGTTTGGAGTCCACATACATGACTGAATTTGGTTTTAATTTTTATAATTATTTTGTTGCATCCTCTGCAGTGAATGGATGCCATCAGAATAAAAGACCAAACGGCTGATAAAAACATCACAGTAATCCACACCACTCCAGTCCATCAATTAACATCTTCTAAAGTGAAAAGCTGCATGTTTGTAAGAAACAAATCCGTCATTAAGAAATTTTAACTTTTAAACTGTTGCTTCTGGCTAAAATATGAGTCCATAATAACGCTTCCTCCAGTAAGAACTGTTTGCTTGCTGTGCATATTTCTCTCCTGATTCAAGATTACTTTTTCACTGTAAAAAGCAGTATTATGGGAGGAGGATTCATATATTTTTTTTTTTTTTTACTTCACGAGGTAATTGATGGATTGGTTTCGTGTGGATTAGTGTGTTTTTATCAACTGTTTGAACTCATTCTCGGTCTGACGGCACCCATTCAATGCAGATGTGATGAATACACAGTGTGAGCATGCATTTTGGTGGATGTCTTGGCTTGTATTGTCTTTAGTTATTTTGTTAAATCCAGAGGAGAAAATGACTGACTCTTTGGGAACTCACAGGAAATGTCTTGGTACAAGTTCTCAATCTGCCATAAACAGTCCGATAATAGTTGTTTTAATTGTTTAGAGTCCACATACAGTTCATTACTGAATTTTGTGCCATGAGCATATATTAGCTGGTATAATGTGTATTATCATATCATTGAAAATAAAATACAATGAAAGAAAATTCTCATTTAAAGAAATAAAACATTTTAGCAAGTCATGGAATATTAATAAGATGTTAAATGATGTTTTGGACCACAGCTGCAGTTTCAAACTGATTTGTAAATTAATTCTGTAGTGCAATACTGAGCATCTGTCTAGTCTGTCAGGGTTTTTTTTTTTTTTTTTGCTGCAGCAATTGCTCTTACACAAGCTGTGCATGGAAGTTATGTCATGCCTGGTCAGCGTAATGTGTCTGGTATGTTGGGAAAAAGATCCACATTGCAGTTAGACAAGAAACAGGGCCACTCCTGCTGTTTTACTGTGTATGAGAGCAGTTCCTAACAAGCTTTGTTAATGAGTATAGCTTGTTTGCATAGTTTTGTGCATTATGTAGTTTCCTCATTGTCTTTTTGTGAAAATAAAGTCAAAAGTATGGTATTACCATAAAAATGACCATGAAAGAACCATGGATATACATATAAAGGTAATCCTTCTTCTTTTTTTTTTTTTTAGGCTGCTTTAGTACTTAGTAAATGTCCATAACCACTCTAGACATTGAGAGGGATACATCCTCGTATCCAGAATATTGATTCATTAATATGGGTTTTTAATATAATACAGCACAATATAATTGTTTGATGAAAGGCATCAGATTAGACGTGTTAAAATTTAATGAAATCATCCAACTTAAAAACTGAACGAATGTGGGAACTATATTCGCTAATGGATGTTTTCACAGATAGCATCGAGATTTATCAATATGATAACAGTGGTAAAATATCACTTGGGTTGTCTTAATTCAAAGAAACACTTTTACCTATTAATGTCTTAAAGGATTAGATCACCCCAAAATTAAAATTGTCATTGTCACGGAATCAAAGACTCCGATCCAATTATGAGTGGAAAAAAAAAGAAGAACAGTTTATTGACTTCTCAGAATGTGGAAACGACAGCAGTTTCAAAATCCAAGAGACGTCCTAGCTCGTAGAGCAAAGGTCCATGAAAACAGGAGTCCAGCCGGGGAGGAAACAAATCCGAGCAGGGCCGGAGCACGATCACAGAAAACACACTAGAAGCCAAGGAGAGAACAAACAAAGGTGAGCGAGACAACGAACTAACAAAGGATCGTGAAAGAGCGACCCAGATATAGGCAGCGAAATAAGCTGCAGGTGAGACACCTGATTAGGAAGCGGGGTTGCCAGACAACCACACAAAACACATACACGCACATAGGAATGAGCACACGGACCCATGAACGGTGACAGTCATTAATTACTCACCCTTATGTCGTTCCAAACTCGTAAGACCTTCGTTCATCTTCGGAACACAATTTAAGATATTTTTGATTAAATCGGAGAGCTATCTGACCCTCCATAGACAGCAACGCAACTGAAATGTTCTCAGGTCCAGAAAAGTAGTAAATACATCGGTAAAACAGGTCCATGTAACATCAGTGGCTCAACTTCAGTTTTGCGACGCTACGAGAATACTTTTTTTTTTTTTTTTTTTTTTTTTTTTGCGCAAAGAAAACAAATAACATAATTTACTCAACCATTCTTCTCCCCTGAGTTACGTCTTCCACCATTTTAGAGAGTATCACAATACATACGCATGCTTTCCCCGAAGCGAAAACAACGCTTATTAAGCAGATGTTCATGCGCGCTTTCCCCCCGAACGTAAATAACGCTGATTATGTCAAATACTGGGTACTCCCAATAATGGCGGAAGACGTAACTCGGGGGAGAATAAATTGTTATTTTTGTTTTCTTTGCGCAAAAAAGTACTCTCGTAGCGTGCAAAACTGAAGTTGAGCCACTGATGTTACATGGACCTGTTTTACCGATGTATTTACTACTTTTCTGGACCTGGGAACATTTCAGTTGCGTTGCTGTCTATGGAGGGTCAGATAGCTCTCCGATTTAATCAAAAATATAGTAATTAATGACATAATTTTCAATTTGGGGTGAACTAACCCTTTAATGCTGTGTTGTCCCTATGCATTCATCAGTGCATATGAAAAGGAAGAACATTTGTATATTATTGTTCTATTTCATATGTTTTATTTCGATTTTTTTTTTTTTTTTTTAATTTTTATTTATTTATTTATTTATTTATTTTTATTATTTTTTACAGCAACATTTAAAGCACTTACCCAAACAAATGGGCTGCAAAACAGACAGGGGTCTGAGAAAGAGAATAAACAAAAAAAGCACGTTCTTCACTGTGAGCCATTTGTGTAAAGAGCCTTAACCCATCAAACAGTATTTATTACAATATGGGTGCCATTAGCTGTGATCTCTAACAAACACAATAATTAATATCTGTGCAAATAATTTCCTCATTGGTCTTGATTCTGATTGTTCTTTGTGTATAGTGAACTTAATTCTAGTGGTTTCTTTTACTCTTTGAATATAAAAGAAATAAAAAAATAAATAAATAAAATGTACACCCCAAAATTAAAATGTACCCACCCTCAGGCCATCCAAGATCAAAACAGATTTGGTGAAATGTAGCATTACATCACTTGTTCACTAATGGATCCTCTGCAGTGAATGGGTGCCATCACAATAAGAGTCCAAACAGCTGATAAAAACTTCATAATAATTCTGTGATGTGAACAGCTGCATGTTTGAATCAAATCCATCAGTAAGGCGTGTTAACTTAACTTAATGTGATTACTTTTTCACTGATGAAAGCATTATTGATAATGGACTTGTATTTTAGCTGGAGCCAGCAGTTCAGGTTAAAAATGGCTTAAAGTAGGCTTACAACTTAATGGCTTAAAATTAACTTCTTGTGAAGTTAAAAGCTTCATGTTCGTAAGAACCAAATCGGTTCTTATGAACATGCAGCTTTTAACTTCACAAGTTAATTGATGGATCTCCTAATGTGCCTAAGTATGTTTCCTGACTAGAAAATATCTTTTAGAAATATTGGTAAATTACTTTCACTGCATGTTTCATGTTGCTGTTAACCTGTATTTATGGATATGCATATTAGCATTAAACTATCTCAAATCATCTGCTGCTAGCAATAGACAAACTCTTATCAGTCAGGTATGTTTCAGACTGTTGAGACTATGAATACGTTTTTTTTTCCCCCATCACTAATTCAAAAACAATCTGGCAAATCTAGCAAAGCCCAACTGTCTGCGTCATTCTTGGAAGGTAATAAGGGATCTTTGGAATCATGTTTGCTATATTAATCTCTCTGAAAAACTGCATGAAAGGAAAAGTGCAGGATTTGTGGATATGATCCTATCTGCTTTTAAACTATTTCTAAATCTTTATATCTGATGAATAGATAAGAGTTTCAACTAGTTTCATAATTTAGTTTCATGTAAGCATCAACTTTGTCTCCAAAGGTTCTTGTAAAATTCCTTAAAATATACAGAAATAAGAATACAGTTAGAGTATCAAGCTTATTTCAAATCAGACCTTTTAAAGTAACAGTAAAATAAGCAGAAGACCTTAGTGTTCCTGTAAAAATGTCTTTGTTTGCTTATCAACATCTCGAGTCATAAATCTCCACAGTGATCTCAAGCCCTGAGGAACAGACAGTTCTCTGAGCAGATGCTTTCTTAACATGGCTGAACTGGAACAACACAGCTGCTGATTGTCAGACATGATCACTGAGAAAGTTGGATGCAGAGGTAGAAAATTGGATGGATAAAAAATATAATTATAAAATATAAAAATAAAAAGACCTTATTTTTGTCCTTATAAGTACTTAAGAATTCAAAGACCTCTGACATCCAAGTACTGTGATGTCATGGGTCATCTGTCTCTTGACAAATTGAGGCCTGTAACTTTCAACCATGATTAAAGGATAAAGAACTCTTGTGGCTGGGGATTTTTAGTTTCTACGCTCATTACATAATTGTGGTGGTCAAGGGTCTCCTTAAAGACCTGGAGACAGTCATTAAGCATCATTCAGTTTATGAGGGGTAGAGCAATGTTTAAAGACAGAGAGACAAAGAGAGTACAGAAACAGCCTTCCAGATCTGTGGAGATTACGTCATAGATTTTGTCATGGAGGAAATAATCTGTTATTTCCTCTATAAAGGAAAGGACAGAATAAACATACAATCTCACGATTTTTCTGTCATTTCATTTGTTCCTCAAGACATAACAGGCTATCTATCTATCTGTCTATTTATATATATATATATATATATATATATATATATATATATATATATATATATATATATCACATACTAAGTTTAATATTGTTTAATATTTTAATAATTTATATACATAAATTGCCCTGTGAAGGGACAAATATACTACTATTGTCTCAAATTATGTGATTAATTTGGTGCACAAAAGGTACTGTTTTCTGTCGTGACTCTAATCAGTTCTGTTGTAATAAAGTAGTGCTGCTAATAGCTACTTGTTCAACATGTGAGAAATATGGTTTATAAAAAAAATATTACTGTTTATAGATTAAAATGGTGGCAAACTGTTTAATCAATTCATTACATGCAGACGGCTTCACATTCACACCTGATGTTTAGTCTACAACCTCTCTGTTGGTCTCCAAACACTCACCTCAAAATCAGTTTTGTAATGTACCACCATGCATACCATAAATGTTCCCTTAAATATTCCCATAAAATCAAGTGTCTGAATGAACAAGTAGAATTTAACACTGAATTTGTCTCGGATGTTTTCTCTAGAATTCTTTTGGAGAAGTAAAAATAGTCACAAATGAGACGTTCGATGGTTAAATGTTCTGCTGCATGGTAATTTTACTGCACAGACCCACAATGATGTCACACCTTCTGGAAATCTCATGGCACTTCCCATGTCTCTTCTCTGGGCCCGAGTTTGGCCGGGGAAACAAACTGTACCTCACATAACCACATTAAACAGCAGGCTTATTTGGTCGGCCTTGTCCTGCCAGTTTACAGTCTTACCCAATGTTGTCGCAGTCTGAGGTTTGAACATCGCTCACTGTACGCACACACACTGTATGCTTTTAAGAACCACGAAGAGACGGAAAGTATTTATTTCCTCCCTTGGCTCTCGTTTAACAAAACCAGACTTGTTTGTACTCAGTCTGCTTATTAGGTTATGTAAGACTCACTTCCTTTAGAAAGCGGGAGTGATACACACAACACAGCACCTGTGGGCTCTATATTCTAGACAAAATATTGTTCTTGATTTATTTGTTTCTCCAACTAAAACAAAAACAAAACAAAACAAAAAAAAACAGCGTAGGCGTCCCTGGATGAATCACTGTTTCTGAACAAATCAGTTAAATGACTGATTCAGTGAGTTAATCATAATGACAGTCACTTGTTGTTTTTGTATGAATTACTGTTTTTGTACAAATTGGTTAAATTAATGATTTAATGTCTCGCTAATAAAGATAATCACACTTGTAGAATCATTCCTGAGACAGTGTTTTTAATGGTTCAGTTAAATGAATTATTTAATGACTTACAAAAACAGTCGTCATTTTTTCTACATAAATCTGAAAGTTGATTCAGTGACTTATGACTTGCTCATAAACACAGACACTTGTCACCAACTACTGATGTACAGGTGCATCTCAACAAATTAGAATGTCATGGAAAAGTTAATTTATTTCAGTAATTCGACTCAAATTGTGAAACTCGTGTATTAAATTCATTGCACACAGACTGAAGTAGTTTAAGTCTTTGGTTCTTTTAATTGTGAGGATTTTGGCTCACATTTAACAAACCCACCAATTCACTATCTCAACAAATTAGAATACTTTATAAGACCAATAAAAAAAAAAAAAAAACACTTTTAGTGAATTGTTGGCCTTCTGAAAAGTATGTTCATTTACTGTATATGTACTCAATACTTGGTAGGGGCTCCTTTTGCTTTAATTACTGCCTCAATTCGGCATGGCATGGAGGTGATCAGTTTGTGGCACTGCTGAGGTGGTATGGAAGCCCAGGTTTCTTTCACAGTGGCCTTCAGCTCATCTGCATTTTTTTTAGTCTCTTGTTTCTCATTTTCCTCTTGACAATACCCCATAGATGGGGTTCAGGTCTGGTGAGTTTGCTGGCCAGTCAAGCACACCAACACAATGGTCATTTAACCAACTTTTGGTGCTTTTGGCAGTGTGGGCAGGTGCCAAATCCTGCTGGAAAATGAAATCAGCATCTTTAAAAAGCTGGTCAGCAGAAGGAAGCATGAAGTGCTCCAAAATTTCTTGGTAAACAGGTGCAGTGACTTTGGTTTTCAAAAAACACAATGGACCAACACCAGCAGATGACATTGCAACCCAAATCATCACAGACTGTGGAAACTTAACACTGGACTTCAAACAACTTGGACTATGAGCTTCTCCACCCTGCCTCCAGACTCTAGGACCTTGGTTTCCAAATGAAATACAAAACTTGCTCTCATCTGAAAAGAGGATTTTGGACCACTGGGCAACAGTCCAGTTCTTCTTCTCCTTAGCCCAGGTAAGACGCCTCTGACGTTGTCTGTGGTTCAGGAGTGGCTTAACAAGAGGAATACGACAACTGTAGCCAAATTCCTTGACACGTCTATGTGTGGTGGCTCTTGATGCCTTGACCCCAGCCTCAGTCCTTTCCTTGTGAAGTTCACCCAAATTCTTGAATCAATTTTGCTTGACAATCCTCATAAGGCTGCGGTTCTCTCGGTTGGTTGTGCATTTTTTTTTTCCACTCAACTTTCTGTTAACATGCTTGGTTACAGCACTCTGTGAACAGCCAGCTTCTTTGGCAATGAATGTTTGTGGCTTACCCTCCTTGTGAAGGGTGTCAATGATTGTCTTCTGGTGAAATGTCAGATCAGCAGTCTTTCCCATGATTGTGTAGCCTAGTGAACCAAACTGGGAGACCATTTTGAAGGCTCAGGAAACCTTTGCAGGTGTTTTGAGTTGATTAGCTGATTGGCATGTCACCATATTCTAATTTGTTGAGATAGTGAATTGGTGGGTTTTTGTTAAATGTGAGCCAAAATCATCACAATTAAAAGAACCAAAGACATAAACTTCTTCAGTCTGTGTGCATTGAATTTATTTAATACACGAGTTTCACAATTTGAGTTGAATTACTGAAATGAACTTTTCCACGACATTCTAATTTATTGAGATGCACCTGTTTATATAAAATGTTGTGTTGCTCATTTTTTACACTTGTTTTAAACATTAATTTGACGAATAGAGCTGGGTAGATTACTTACAAATTGTAATCTGTTACCAATTCCAAATTACTTGACAAAAATTGTAGTTTGTAACGTAATCCATTACATTGCACATTTTAGGTATATAATCAGACTACTTTCTGATTACTTTTAGATTAGTTTTTGACCTTATTTATCACATTGATTTAAATAGTATAATCTTGTCCCATATTGATATAATAATACAAAGAGTAAGAAAATATATT
This sequence comes from Spinibarbus caldwelli, assembly GCA_039654775.1. Classification (NCBI taxonomy): domain Eukaryota; kingdom Metazoa; phylum Chordata; class Actinopteri; order Cypriniformes; family Cyprinidae; genus Spinibarbus; species Spinibarbus caldwelli. The sequence goes on along the minus strand of CM077224.1, from coordinate 6,109,784 downwards.
CCATTTGTTGTAATTAACAATGTGAAGTGCCTTAAATATTACATTATGTCAAGGTTTCCCAAACTGGGGTTCATAAAGGAACTGCAGGGGGTTTGTGAGTTCAATAAAAAGCTAATAATTAGATCATAAAAATGTAACCGTTAGAATAACATCAATTAAAAAAAGAAAAATGAAACATTTTATTTGTTCACTTTCATGTCAAGTGACCATTATCCAATGACAGATAACCGTGAACATGCAAATGTGATACTATTAAAATATTTATTTTAAAATCTGAGTGGTACTTCAAGTAAATATATTAGGTGAAAGAGATTCAGATGACAAAACAGTTTGGGAATGCCTGCATTACAGGTAAATACAACCCGAATTCCGGAAATGTTGGGATGTTTTTTAAATTTGAATAAAATGAAAACTAAAAGACTTTCAAATCATATGTGCCAATATTTTATTCACAATAGAACATAGATAAATGTTTAAACAGAGAAATTTTACACTTTTATCCACTAAATGAGCTCATTTTAAATTTGATGTCTGCTACAGGTCTCAAAAAAGTTGGCACGGGGGGCAACAAAGGGCTGAAAAAGGTGAACAAATAAAATTTTCGGAATTCGGGTTGTAGGAAATCATGTGAATTTATGCATTTTAATGTGTTTGAAAGACAAAAGCCTTCCAAAGACCTAATAATACATGATTAAATAACCCACTGAGTGATAATTCAAATAAAAAAGAATCAATAAATTATGAATAATATATTAATCAATATGTATAATATGTAATAATGAAATCAATTAAAAGTAACTCTAGTCTGACTACGAGTATTTTAAAATGTAATTTTATCTAATTTCAAGTACATCTTTTTTTTAAATCTGATTATGTAATCCAGATTACATTCAATCAGTTACTACCTAGTTGTTGACCAATTTAATTTATTTTAATTAATTAATTTATTTTTTTGGCTACTTCTTGCAGTGCACCAATTGATTCCATCTATTAGACAAAAAGATGATAACTGACAGGAAAACTCACAGAAATTTATCTATTATTGTTATCTGTTATTTATAGAATTGTATAAGCAAGCCAAGAACAAATGTCAAAACTGGCGTTCTTTAGGTTAGAGTAGGACATAACTACAATATTTGTTTTAAATCAATATTAAATCGATATTACTATATATATATATATATATATATATATATATATATATATATATATATATATATATATATATAGTTATTTTATTTATTTATTTATTTATTTTTTCAAATTTTGTTTTTCCTTAACATTTATTATCAGTAATTTCTCTAAAATACTGCACACAGTTTTTGAACAGTTTTGTGAAGATATAAAATACCATTCATCCAGCATCCAGTTATGGAAAATTTCTGGCAATGTGCTCGTGCAAAATGCCAAACAAGTCCCGCAGTTATTCCCTCCCAAAACAGGAGTTATGGTTGCTGGGAAATACCTTAATTAGCACCGAGTCTACGCCTCCGACCGGCAGACAGAGTCTGAGTCATGCGGAGGACAGCAGAAATGACTCGGCTCCAAACAAGAGAAAATTTCACCCCACAGTTAGAGTCCAGCAAAAGTTAACGTGCTGACTGGTGTTTGGACTTCACCTTTTTAGTCCTTCTGGAGTTCCTGTGTTAAAAGGAGAGTCCAGGGTGCGGTTAATAACCGTCTTCATTTTTGAAGTGCGACTATACCGCATCTGAACGGTTTAGATTCCTAAAATACTGTGATGAAGCTATGAGATATTGAACTCAGCTGAACCCAGCAGACAGGCCCATGTTAAATACTATGTCCTGTGTAAAAAGCTTTGTTTTCAACATGCTGGTGACTCTCATGAGATGCAGTTATCGCTCAACGCAAATATGCTCTGCAACAAAACCTACTACATTTGCAATTCCAAGGCATTCACTGGACTCAGAGTGAACTGTGAGAGAAAATGGCACTGGAATGTGAATTTGACATTCTCCAAAACTAGCCTGGCACCAGGGAGCAAACCAGTGCCAGGCAGAGAATTTGAGTCTAGGTTTCATAAGAAAAAGTGCATCATTTTTTTTAGATATAGTTCTATTGTAATAACATTTTTGGACATATACCATGGTTTTTGGACATGTACAATGGAATACCTTGAAAATGCATGCATGCACATGGTTCTCATTCAGTACCATGTTAAATAACGTGATACTGTGGTAAAACCATCTTGATACCATCTAGCCTACCACTGATGCAATGACTTGTTGCTATTGTTCCAGGTATAATGCAATGTCTGTGACATTCTGTGGGAAAAAAATAAATAAAAAAATAATAAAAAATATATACTATTATATATACTAAAATATATACAAACTATTGTCTATAGTTTGTAAAAACAAACAAATAAATAGTCCTGTCATGTAAAGCAAGTAAACATGTAATGTAACGTAATTAAAAATTTTAATTTATCCCTATGAAGCAAAGCTGAATTTTCAGCAGCCATTATACTAGTAATCAGTGTCATATGATCCTTTAGAAATCATTCTAATATGCTGATTTATTATCAATGTTAAAAACAGTTGTGTTGCTTAATATCTTTGTAGAAACAATTTTAAACATTTAAAAGCATAACAGCATTTATTTGAAACAAAACTTTTGTAACATTATAAATATCTTTACTGTCACTTTTGTTCAATTGAATGTTTCCTCACGGAGTAAAAGTATTCATTTCTATCAATCAATCGATCAATCAGTAGCTATTACTTACGTCATAATACGTTATTATGATGGTAAAACATAGCACTTAAATGCACTTAAATAGGATCAGAAATCAAAATGCAATTATTTTTTTTATTAAATTAAAGACAAAGCGATATTCATAGCAAAATTGTAGCCACTTGTGTATTGTGAAGAAGCATACACCCAGTACTCAGTATAGGGCCCAAAGATGTAATCATGTTTGGGTGCTGGTTGCCCAAGAGTTAAAAGTTCTAAGCTGTTAACACAAATAGCTGTGATTTTAAAGAGCTACAGAGAGAGCCACTGAAACCTTGAGAAAGCAGCTCTATGCAGGGAGACTGTCCTTTAAGTTGGTGTGCTGTAAGTACTTGTTTTCACTATTAGATGAATCACAGCCGAGCATGTGTTTGGTACAGATTGTTTCTTGTTTTTGGCTAGAAGTGATTCGGATGTCTAAACCTTACTTTCAAGCATTTTGTGTGGTCCGTAAGTTAATATTTGCTTATTTTAAATTAGGCTTTTAGGAAGACTGGCTGTTTATCAGAGAAAATGTGCTTTTTGAAGGTTTACTTCAAGGAGCAAATGTTTCATTTCAGCCGGAGTCTTGGACTGATTCAGTGCTCTTGCATTAGGTGTAAATAAATGTTTATTATCCTTTTAATTTTGTTCTCTAGATAAACACGCTGAAGTTTTTGTGAACAGGATGAAGCTGGTTATCTTTCAGACAGTCTGAAAGCTGAAATACTAGGGCGTCAACAACACATACAGCTGTTGGGTTACGTCACCTTCAGATACTGCAGAAAGGAAATCCGAAACAAATTCTCCTCTGGCTCATTTGTTTTGGCTGACTGGATATAATAATTTCTTGTTAACGTGGTAAGATTTTTTTGATAATCATAATCTTACAGTATGTCGCTCTTAATCTTTTTTCCTTTTTTTGGCAGCCCTAATATGTTTTTTAAGCTTAAAACCTTTTTATTATTGGATGTACAAAACTAACTTGACTAAAACAGGTTATTTGAGATGATAAGCACTGATACAACTTCAACTAGACAACATGAAAAACAGAAAACAGCAGAATGACTGCATTTATTAACTTGCCTTTGGTTGGATGAAATGACTCAGGACATTTTTGCTCTTGGTTAGTAGAGAAAACACTTGCCCATTTTAGGCATGTCTCTTTCAACCCAACCTTGTGTGTGTGTCTGTACATTTGGAGAACAGAGAACTGTATTTCTACCAGCGGATGGTCAGGTCATACTATCATCACACACTAAATCAACATCGCCTGGGCATGAAACTGTGGCCTGGTTTGGGCAAAAGGACCTGGATGTCTGGATGTTGCCAAATAGAGAGACCACAGTCATCAGGAAGGACATCAAGGATAGACTGTATCGTTAACAAAGAATTGTTTGTAAAATAGGTTTCATCACCTATAGTATTCACATGGGATATTCAGAAGGTATAATGATGAAATTCATGTTGCACTGGATTAGTTTTCTATTGCAAATTAAAAATGAGGGTGTATGAAATATTTGAAAAATATCTGTGGGAGGACTTGAATGCATGAGTCAAAATGTGAGGGGACAAACATAGATATTTCTAAAAGTTATAATGGTTGCTACGCCCCTGAAATGAGTATATATAGATGTTGTTAATTGCTTTGCCTATATATAATAACACAGTGGCCCTGAAAAGAATTTGGACGCATGAACTGCACGTACAAACCAAAGTCATTGCATCAGAAACAAAATGGCATTTGCAATGGTATTTTTTTTCTTCACTATATTCACTTTTTTGAATCACTATTCAATGATTTTTAACTAAGTGGTCTCAAGGGCTGCATCCGAAATCTCATTCTTCCCTATACCATATAGTAGGTGAGTATGTGGAAAGAGTAGAATGTCCAAATTCACAGTATTAGCAAAACAGTACTTACTACTTCCAGCGAGATTCTGAAGTTGACTCATAATTGTAAATCCTTGGCATAATTGGGCTGAATGTATTATTTAACTTTATTGTGTTTTAAAGAATGTTTTTCTCAGCCAGTGGTTCTCAACTTGTTTGGCAACCAAACACAATACCAAACTTGTTTATCATAAAAAAGCAACAACAACAACAACAACAACAACAACAAAAAGTCTCAAAAATTTATTACCATGAACAGCATAGACCAAACAACATGTATAAAATTATTACCAAAAAGGTAAAATTTCCAAAAAATTTAAATTGAGTTTGCTTTCTAATTGTCTCATGAATTTTGATAATTCATGTTGTCACCCAGTAATCTACCTCATAAACCACAAGATTTGACACAAATCTTGTTTTGAAGGATGTTAAGCTAATGTACCTTGCCATATTGGCATATGCCTATATTCTGAAGACAAATTAATCTAAATACAGATTATGAACTTTTTATTTGAAATTACAAAATTTGACATCAAAAAGATAAGGGAAACATTTTCTCCACCCTTTTAAAAGATATATGCCTTTAAAGTTTGTTATGATTAGTGGGGTTTCATTATTTGCATTTAGATTATCCTTTCTATTGTGGTGTCATCTCAAGTAGCATTTTTGCTAAGATGTGTGGTTAAGACTATTTACCCAAAGTAAGACCCAACTACTTTGGGTTCAGTAGAGAACAAAACTGCTTTAAAACCGAACAACAGTGTCATTCAGACATTTTAGTGGACACATGAGATGGAAAAAGAAACCAGTCAGACACCTTAGCAAACAGCACCTCTTGGGTCTTGTAGAGGTAGCTGTTTCACTAATTCTCCCACCCTGCACCTGCAGAGTGTGTGTCTGTCTGTCTGTCTGTCTGTCTATCTGTCTCTGTCTGATCAAATCCCACCCTGCACTGCAGTTTCCAGCCAGGTGTGCTGGCTGAAATCTGAAGTCTTGCAAGCACCTTACAATGGAAACTTTTTGCACCCGAGTTCCAGCTATATATCAGTGTGCATGGTAATTATGTGATTTGTGGCTTTATTATATACAAATATTATTGTATCTCTTATTACTTTTGCATAAGCAGAATGTCTATAAGAATATAAATCTACAGTATTTTCTACTGTTTGTGGAGACTGCTTCATTTTCTTCAATTATTAAATTTCTTACAGTTTCGGATAAAACCTGAACTGACATGGCATGAAAAAGCCACTTCTAATGAGTGACTTTCCATATTCATTTGTAAAACTGCCATTGTTAAAATCTATTCTCTTCTGTTTGTCTTATTATGGGACTTTCATTTCTTTTTATTTATTTATATATTCTTTTTCTCCGATAAGACACATAACTTTTTGCTTACTGAGGTGAGGCCATGATGTAATGATGGAATCAGATGTAAATACCATGGAACTGGATTACATTTACATTTATTCATTTAGCAGCTGCTCTTATGCAAAGTGCTACCCAACTAAATTTCAATTGTGCACTAGAATAATACTATGGTACAGCTTAAGTGTAAATGCAGAACATTGGATTACCACATTTATACATGACATATATATATATATATATATATATATATATATATATATATATACACACACACACACACACCCCAAGGTACTTTAAAGAATAGAATACCATATGAGCAAAACCATGGTGGATCTTTGCTACTTTTTTGACATCCAAGGAATTTTGTAAAATTTTTGTAAAAAAAAACCATTATTCGAATAATAAATTAATCTATGGTCTTTGTGCAAGTCTTGAGTTTAAGTCTTGTATGACCAATCAAACAAATTTTCTTTGTTTTAATGACACATTTTGATACTGCAAACTGAATGCTATTTATTGGTGAACTTACAGATGACCTGAGTGACCCCTACGAAAGGCTTCATTATTTATCCCAGACATCATGGGAACACAGCAAACAGGACACATCAACGAACCAACAGTCCGCAGACACAAGCACGGTCTGAAGACACGTCACAGACACTGCTGAGTGATTGAAACAATCATTACCATTCACACACCGTCAACAAACACACACTCACGTCCACCTGAGCAGCAACACTGAGTCACTTATTTTTCTGAGGATAAGGTAGTCTCCCCGTTACTGGCCGTTCACCATAGAGTGTCCCGGCAAACAGGAACTGGTTCAGTGGAGCATCGTGTTTATGTGGAATCCAGCACGTTGTCAAAGCTCTGTCAGCCAAACATGAGCTAGACGAGGTGAAGTGACGTTCTGTGAGATTAGTATGCAGAAACCGGAATTCTGTGTGTGAATGTGAAGCACTTTTCACAAGAAGGTGAGGAGTGAGGAAGAGTGAAAGAATAAGTGGCAGACAGGAAGGAGAAAGGAGTTCATCAAGCCATTTTCAGCAGCCATTCCCTTATGAAAATTAACCATGGTTTCACTACAAATAAAACCAAAAACCATGGTTAATATAGTTAAACCATAGTAACCATGGTTTTACTACACTAACCATAGTTTAACCATGGTATTTGTAGAAAACCATTGTTACTACAGTTTTACTATAATAAAACCACGGTGTATTTTTGTAAGGGTGACATCTTTAGTGTCACATGATCCTTCATAAATCATTCTAATATGCTGATTCACTGCTCAAGAAACATTTCTTATTATTGCCAATGCTGAAAACAGTTGTGCTGCTTCACATTTTTGTGGAAACCATGATACTTTTTTCAGGATTATTTTTTTTTTTAGGAAAGAACAGCATTTATTTGGTATAGAAAGATTTTTTTTGAAATCATTCATGTCTTTACTGCCACTGCCAGTAAATTAATCAATTTAATGTGTCCTTGCTGATTGTAAGTATTAATTTCTTTTTCAAAAAATCTGACTGACCCCAAACATTTTAACAGTAGGTTGTTTTAAATGCTTTACAATCTAATCAGCATTAAGAGGTAAATAGTAGATGTCTTTTATTTTGAAGTGTTGAAAGTCTCGTGTTTCCTGCTTCCTCCCTGAATTTTATCTTCTTGTTTATTCTTTGTTTTTGTTTTTGTTTTTATTAAACTGCATTTGGGTTTATTTTACCTCACTTGGCTTCATTTTATCACTGCAACCAGAAAATCATTCATTCCTATCACGCAATGTCATAATTCTTAATTATGTCATAATTAAAATTCTTTGTTGATCATAAGAAGTCCACTTGTCGACCATCTTAGAAACACCCTAGAAATGCTATCCAGTCATACAAAATAAAAAAGATTCTTTTTACCATCTACTTTAATAGAGAAATGACCAAAATATTCATGACTGTTTGTCAAGCTTATATCTGAAATGATCTGCTGAGTGTTGCAATTTCGCTCATTTATTTTTAAAGAAATGGACAATCAGAACTGGATAAGAGAGACTATTAAAAAGTATATTTTGAAAATATAATGTAAAAAAGACAGATTATTCTGGAAGAATAGTGTATTTATGTCACGCCTTAGGACTGTCTATATGTGTTTTCTGTCTTTGTGCTCCCCATGACTTAGTTCTCCCTCGTGTTCCCTTGTGCCCATATTTGGTTTTCCTGTTCCTGTTCCCGTTAAGTCCCCATTTAGTTAATTCAGTTCCACCTGTGTTTGATTAATTACCTTGTTTAGTTTTTGTTACTTAAACTCTGTGTTTTCCACTGTCTAGCATCCGGTATTAACGTCGATGTTGTGTTCCTGTGTGTCTCTGCCTGTCTTGTGTTACCCCGTTTTGAGAAGATTAAAGACTGTTTCTTTGAGTTTTACCCTCGTCTCCTTGTTCCTTGTTTTGCACAGTTTGCAATCGTGACAGAATACCGGACCCAAACAGTAAGTGGCACCCCTGCTCCTCGTTTTGTTTTCCTGTTCCTGCGCCATGGAAGTCGACGCTCGCTATTCCGCCCTAGCAGAGAGTAAGCATGGGAATTCGGCGAGATCACCACGAGGACTGCGAGTCCGCCGGCCGCTCATCAGTCAAGCCCGCCGGCCGCGGCTCACTCAAGCCTGCCGGCTGATCCTTTGTCAAGTCTGCTGGCCATTCATCTGTCAAGCCTGCCGGCCGCTGCTCCCTCAAGCCCGCCGGCCGCGGCTCCCCCAAGCTCGCCGGCCACTCCGAAGTCAAGCCCGACGGCCGTGGCTCACTTCAGCCCTGGTGTTCTCTCCCGTGTCGGCTCCAGCCCCGGAGTTCGCTCCCGTGTCGGCTCCAGCCCCGGAGTTTGCTCCCGTGTCGGCTCCAGCCCCGCAGTACGCACCAGTGTCGGCTCCAACCCTGGAGTTCGCTCCAAGCCCCTGACCAAGAGTCCAGTGCAGGCTCCAGCCCCTGACCAAGAGTCCAGTGCAGGCTCCAGCCCCTGACCAAGAGTCCAGTGCAGGCTCCAGCCCCTGACCAGAGTCCAGTGCAGGCTCCAACCCCTGACCAGAGTCAAGTCATGTCCCCTGAAGGATTGTCCACAGAAACAATTTTAGTCGGTCTTGTCTTGTCTGTTGGGGTTCTTCAGAAGCAGGCTGCTTCTCCTGTCATGGCCACGGAGGCCATTCCCAAGCCGCTTGCTTCTCTTGTTGCCTCGATGGAAGCGGTTCCTGAGCTCACCCCTGAGAGGGCCCCTGTCACCACGTTCAGCCCAAGGAGGGCTGTTGGTCTCATGTCCGGACTAGAGAGGGCCACAGATTCTGAGCCTAGCCCAGAGAGGGCTCCTGTTCCTGTGGATAGCCCCGAGAGGGCTCCTGTTCCTGAGTTTAGCCCACGGAGGGCTCCTGTTCCTGAGTTTAGCCCACGGAGGGCTCCAGTTCCTGAGTTTAGCCCAAGAAGGGCACCTGTTCCTAAGTCAAGCCCAGAGAGGGCCTCTAGACCCGAGATTCTCCCCAAGTAATTTTTTTTGGGGGGGGGCTATAAGAACTCCGGCTGTAGGGGTCGGGCCATTAGCCAAGGCCATGGAGGCCGCTCCACCATGGATTCCTGGACTGCATGCTCCGCCATGGCTTCCTGGACTGCATGCTCCGCCATGGCCTCCCGGAACAGTTCCCGCTCCACCCCCATATATCCTGTCCTAAGGGGCCTCCAAGTTAAGTTTTTGTTACTTAAACCCTGTGTTTTCCACTGTCTAGCATCCGGTATTAACGTCGATGTTGTGTTCCTGTGTGTCTCTGCCTGTCTTGTGTTACCCCGTTTTGAGAAGATTAAAGACTGTTACTTTGAGTTTTACCCTCGTCTCCTTGTTCCTCGTTTTGCCACAGTTTGCAATCGTGACAATTTTAGACATTTGGAAGAAGTTTTTGTTCTTTATGTACTAATTAGTAACATCTGACATTTGAACAGTCCAATCTATGTGACTCAGCACTTTTCTGGCTAAAGATTGTGTTTGTCAAGAGACTCCATGGAAACATATCTCTTATGTTTAAAAGAAAACTTGCACAAACATCCCCTAAAAAGGTTGACAGTGTCTCTCAGGCTTTATTTCTCTGACCGTAAATGTACTCCCACCTGGTCCTGGAAGAACATGAGTTGAAAACATCTCAACCACAAGTTGCTACAAATGAGAAGCCCTAACAGAAGAGGTTGAAATCACTTTTACATAACTGTTTCATATTATGAAAATGAAGATGAATTCACTGACCAGTGATTCAATGGTGAACAAATGCATGAATGCTCCTTTGTCTGCCCAGGTGAGTGGATCTCTGTTCCTTCCTGCAAAAACATGGAAAATCACTCCACCTCACAGACACACGTGGGCGCCGGACATGATTAAACCTCACAAATCCGGTTCTGGATCGAAGCTCAAGCTGACCTAACACTTCAGTCCTGGAGCATCTGCCTTCACATTTAATGAAAAGCATGCCCTTAGCTTGCCTAGATGCATGAAATCAAGCTGTAGAAAAAAAGGGGAATATTTCATCTCATATCTGTTAAATGTTTCCAAATAAATAATAATTGTGATAAATTTATGCATTCTTTTTTGTCTTGCATAGCCCTGCCATCACCATAATGTCTGGTCCACTTTGCAGCGTCTTCTGAAAAAGAATCACCAACCTAAACAAGAAGAGATCACCTGAGCAACATGTACACATTCAAAAGTCGGGTTGATAAGATTTTTTTTTTTTTTTTTTTGTAATGTGAAATATTATTACAATTTTAGAATAACTGTTTTCTATTGTAATACATTAAAATGTCATTTATTCCTGTGATGGAAAGCTGAATTTTCAGCATCATTACTCTAGTTTTCAGTGTCACATGATCTTTCAGAAATCATTCTAACATGCTGAATTGCTCTATACAAATTACTATTAACTCCATGATTCTTTGACTGTGTTACAATATGTTGAACACAGTGCTGCCAAAAGGGGGCAATAACGCAGACACTGGCACTTTTGGGATGAACTCTAAGTGTTTGGGAGGAGATATTTCATCATGGAACTCTTGAGTTCTTGGGTTTGTACACTGCATTGACCATTATACTTAAGTACTCTAACTTTGCCAACAGAATATGAAAAATGTGGAGACTAAAGCTGTTATGAAATGTTATGAGAATTTTACTTTTAAATGCTAGTTGTTATCTGCAGTATGCCATCTCTATATAATTTGAGTAGGCTTTAACTGAGAAATTATTTAAACAATGAGTTAATAATGCTCAAACAGTGAATAATTTGGAATAATGGTCAGTGTGGGATGGTCAGTCTCATACAGTAGATTAAGACTGATTCAGTCTCTTACCGCAGAAAACTGCATACTATCCATTAAAATCATATTTGTGAATTTGATCTCAGGCAAGGTGACGGCAAGTGAAGCATGTGGACTGTCTGGGAGTCTTAGAGAATGTCAGGTCATTTATCAGCAAAGTGGTCTGGGATATATCTGTGCCTGCGCACTAACATCACTGTAAGAAAGAGAAAAGATGGTGTTACTGGAACATTTAAAGAACTAAATTGTTACATAGGAGATACAAACAATATTTAATATAACTTTAAATCTGTAATAAGTGCTCCAACAACAAATACAAAGGTTTGTCAATACAAAATTTGAATGTTGGCATGCCAACATTAACTTCTTCTTTTTTTTTTTTAAAAAGAAACTAAAACAAATCTGAAACCAATATATGCATATTTTTCTAAATACTTTGACAGCTCATATGGCCCTCTACAGCAGTGGTCTATACCGGGGGCCGGGGCCGAGTTGTAGCTTCAGGATGACTTACAATTATATATTATTATTAATGTAATTAATCTAATAATTAATCTAATTAATATAATGTTGTAATATATCATTTATTGATATAATTAACATTAACAATATATGAATAATTGTGATATCAACAATTTTAATATAAATAAAAATAGAATTGATATAATTAATATTATTTAATAATTTATATAATTAACATTAATAATAATATTAATAATGCTAACATGTATAAATTAATAATTATAAGTAATGTTGTTTTAAATTATCTAACCTAATTAAAATGCTAAAAAATAAATAAATAAAATCAAAGTAAACTGTGTCACAATCCCCGCGGAATGAGGAAATGAGGAGAAGTGGAGACGAGGAATTCACAAAACACGAGTCTTTAATTTCCAAGCGCTATGGAGGTCTCTGGGGCAGTTGTTCGGGGACGGAAGGCCTCCAGGGAGGCACCTGTTCTGGGACCCATGGCGGAGAAGGGAGCTCGGAAGACCATGGCGGAGAAGGGAGCTCGGAAGACCATGGCGGATCTGGAGACACGGGAGGCCATGGCGGATCAGGGGACTCGGGAGGCCATGGCGGATCAGGGGACACGGGAGGCCATGGCGGATCAGGGGACTCGGGAGGCCATGGCGGATCAGGGGACACGGGAGTCCATGGCGGATCATGGGACTCGGGAGGCCATGGCGGATCAGGGGACTCGGGAGGCCATGGCGGATCAGGGGACACGGGAGTCCATGGCGGATCAGGGGACTCGGGAGGCCATGGCGGATCAGGGGACTCGGGAGGCCATGGCGGATCTGGAGACACGAGAGGCCATGGCGGACCCACCTCCGAGGCTGTTGCCCCACACTGGGCTTACCTCGGGAACAGGAGCCCATCCTGGGCTTAACTGGGGAGCAGGAGCCCATTCTGGGCGTGATTCTGGAGCAGGAGCCCATCTTGGGCTGAACTCGGGAAGAGGAGCCCATCCTGGGCTTAACTCGGGAACAGGAGCCCTTCCTGGGCTTAACTCGGGAACAGGAGCCCTTCCTGGGCTGACCTGGGGATCAGGAGCCCACACTGGGCTTACCTCGGGAACAGGAGCCCTTCCAGGGCTTACCTCGGGAACAGGAGCACATCCTGGGCTTGACTCGGGAGCAGGAGCCCATCCTGGGCGTGATTTTGGAGCAGGAGCCCATCTTGGGCTGAACTCGGGAAGAGGAGCCCATCCTGGGCTTAACTCGGGAACAGGAATGCGCTTATGTGGAGCTGGCACTAGAAGACGCTCTTGAGGAGCAGGCACAGCAAAGCGCATTTGAGGAGTTGACACTGGAGCGTGCTTTGAGGCTGGAGACTGGAGGGCGCGGGCACTGGTGGGCGCTTTGCAAGCACGGAGACTGGAAGGCACTCTGCAAGCGCTGACACAGGAGGACGCTCTGTAAGCGCTGACACTGGAGGGCGCCTACGAGGCGTGGGCACTGGAGGACGCTTTGCAAGCGTGGAGACTGGTGGGCGCTCTGCAAGTGCGGGCACTGCACACGGCACAGCCAACGGGTTTGAGGCAGCGGCGGCCGGCGGGCTTGCCACAGGAACTGCCGGCAGGCTTGCCACAGGGACTGCCAATGGGCCGGCGGGCTTGAGGGAGCCGCGGACAGCGGAGGACTTGAGGTAGCCGCAGACGGAGGTGCTGATTTCCCCGCGGACAGCGGCGTAGTTTTCCCTGTGGATGGCGGGCTTGGGAGAGCCGCGGAAGACGGAGGGCTGGTTCTGGCTCGGGGCAGGACACTCTCTAGACACCGGAGGATCCCTTCCCTCCATCTTAGTCCTTTGGTGTCTGGGAGGCCCACGGGGCGATGGTAGTTGGCCCCATGCCAGAACAGCGAGAGGATGGGGACGTCATCGAGTGCCGTTGCTGCGGCGAGCCTGCAGAACTCCCAGGAATACTCGGCAAAGGGGAGATCTCGGCGGGCAAGGGCGATGACGCGAATGGTGACTTCCATAGTGGAGGGGAAAAAACAGGAAAACAAAAACCTTTTCAAAAACGGAAACAAAAGGGGAGAAGGGGCGCCGCTTACTTAGTTCGGTCCACTGTTCTGTCACAATCCCCGTGGAATGGGGAAACGAGGAGACGTGGAGACGAGGAATTCACAAAACGAGAGTGTTTAATTCCCAACAGGGAAACACAGAGCACGGGCAAGGAAGACATTCAACAGCGGACGGGAAACATGGGGCAGAGCACACTATAAATAGACAGACCTAACGAGGGGAAAACAAGGAACACCTGGAACTAATTACACATAACAAGGACAGGAAACGGGAAAAACCAAATATTGGCACAAGAGGAAGGGAACCACAAGACATGGGGAAACACAGGTCTGACAAACTGTGTGTAATTGTGGTTAATTAATTTAACACAATTATAATTACAATAATTTATAATTAATTTATTCACAGTTTCTGTTATTAAAATGTTATATTTATTAATATTTTATTAATATATTTATTAATATTTTTTGCATAAACTATTTTGGATCTTATATTTTTTGTTTTGCATCCACAACTATAGAAACCTCTAACTGTGCAGGGTTACAGTTTGTTTTTGATTTAAGTAGATGCAAAGGACGTTTTAAACTAAATGAATTGAGCTTGAATTCACAGAATCACTAAAGATGTCTATTGCAACATATACAGTATGCGTGAAAGAGAAGGCAAATGTCTCGTTGTACTAATAGAAGTACAGTGCTTGTAAACCTTTGGAGAATGTTGGGTGGACCTGTCAGTGAAGTCCTGTTTTGCATCAGTTTTAAGGGGAAAAGTTCAGCAACAGTGCTATGGAGTGGATGTACACACCAGTCACACTGACTTTATATTAAACATACCCTATACAGATCCACTCTGTTATGCAACTATATGGCTTTCTCAGTGACATTTTGTTTAAACAGCTAATCCTCTGTTGATTCTTCAGTATGTTAATTAAAAAATGTGATGAGACTGCAGTTTTGCACAGAATGTACAGGAAAAAATATCTGGAGGCAAAAACGTGTAGAGGCCGCATCTCTGTCTTGATGAGCTCACCTGTCTGTCGCTGAGTCACGGCCTGTTATGTCAGTTCACTTCTGAATCATTAGGTTTTTGAACTTGTCAGATGGTCAATGTACTTTTGCTCCACACCTGCGGTGTTTGTGTGAGTGCTTGTTTGCTTCTGATTCAGAAGGTCCCTTACAACACTGCTGTACTGTAACTGGATATGGGGTGCGAGACGACTTCGTACAGAGAAGTGCTTGTGAGTATGTGCCATATACAGTGTTAAGAAAAAGTATTTGGACAATTAACAAGCACAGCATTGTACAAACTGTAATATTTCACAAGGGAAACCTGATTTTATTTTGTTCTTTAAGTTAAAATAATTCACACAGGCTCATGTCACCTCTTCCGAACTTCTTCGTTGTATTGAAATTCACTGTAATGCAGCATTAATTTCTTGTATTATGTCTAAGGGTGTGATTAATTTTGCCACAGGGATTTTAATTGATGACTTTTTCTATTAAATAAATAAAATGAAACATTTTATTATGCTGCTCAGTTGAATGTTTCATTCTGATTGGTCAGTTACAGTGAGAAGTCAAAATATTTCATTACATTCTATATACAATAGGAGACCACAAGTTGAAATGCTCTTATTTTGCAATTGCTTCTAATTTAATATATCTTTTTTTTTTTTTTTTTTTTTTTTTTTTTTACAAATTATATTATTTTAAAGTGAAAACTTGCATTGCATTATGCTTTAAAATATTTAAATAGTAAGGAAACTTTAATGTATTTTATATTCACACTGGAATCTACATGAGCTTCTCTGATGTTTGTAATAATTTTAGAATATATAAAAAGTATATTGAAATATATAATTACAAACCATATATAAAATATTAATTCAGTAATGTACTGAAGTAGATACATATTTATTAATAAATATAAAGTATTTCAATAATGTATTTTAATACAAAAATGATTTACAATAAATACACTTTTATAGAATAAATATTTAATAAAACAGTCTGCTCTGTGGGATGCTTGATTCTGATTGGTCAATCGTGGCATTAAGTCATAAAGGTTGTAAAATATGTCATGCTATGATGTTAAATGTTATATTGTATACAGTTGCAAATGCAGTATTCTTATTTTGCATTCTTTTATAAGTTAATACAACCTTTTTACTACAAATAATATTTGCATATATTCTTAGTGAAAAGTTCAACTGAAAAATGTATGTGAGTTTATGAATATCTTGGTCTTGTAGTACTTGGTTTGGACTCTTTTGCTTTACTGACAGCAAGCTTACATGATCTTCTCAAATGATGACTAAAAATCTTCTGATGTATTTCGCAGATGTGAAAAGGAAAGAGTTGGATGACAAAATTGAGCAAACTTGCAGCTGTAGACGTCTGACATTGTGGGCAATGAGGTCTTGTACTGAGTCACATGCCTAGACATGGACACCAGGTACTGGACATCAGTTCCTGTAAGTGTTTGTTCATGTGCCTTAGAGTACTAAATCATTTAATTTTTTTTTTTTTTTTTTTGTCGCCAGCAGCTATTTCCCTTTCTACTCAGTGACTTCCAGAATCACCCAGGCTAGACAAAAACGTGCACCAGAAACACTGCATATTTTCCACCCATGAGAAAGAGCACAAGGCATGATGGGTAAGCAGCGTGCCCAGAATCGCTCTGCTCTCTTTGCACTTTATTCAGCATGGAGAATAAATCTTAAGCTAAGCAAATTAAAAAACATAAAGATTTAGAGAAAAGATAGCACATTTGTTACATGTAATGTATATTTTGAGAAGTACATCTAAGGCAAACACTATAAAAAACAAATGACCATATATACACAGAACAATATTTCAGTTTTACTTTTTAAATTTACTTGATTTTGTCATGTCATGAATTATTTTGATCAAAGGCTTTTTGATTCTAAAACTGTTAATTATTTATTAAAACACAGTACATGACAATAAATAAATAAATAAAAAATAATATTATTTTTAAAATGCTTTTTATTTATTTTGGTTTAAAATTTCTTTAATTATTAACAATTAGTAAAACTTTAATATAATTTCATATATTTCGTATATATGTACTGCTCTGATGTTTGAAAAAAAAAATGTTAGCATGTATAAAGATTATATAATTCTAACTGAAAAATACCATAAAACATATATAAAATATTAATTTAGTAATAATATATTTAAGATAAATACATTATTTCTATGACAGTTTAATTAAGACTGTTCTCTGAGCTCTTTAGCTCTTCATCACTTTAACACTGATAAGCTCTTTTTTGCACTACACTCATTACATCTGCACAGTTTTTTTGCACTACACTCATTATATCTGTACAGTTTTGTTTATTTAATGGTTTGCACTATCTGCCATGTGCCTTACGCCACTTTACCCATCTCTTTTTTACAATGTCCTTATTGCATAACTGTATAGTTTGTATTTATATATATTTAAACTGCAATTATCTGTATTTTTACATTACTGTTAGTGTTTAGTGTTAACTGTATGCACCAAGGGTCTGAGAGTTACGCAATTTCAATTCTCTGTATGTATGTGCTGTACATGTGGTGGAATTGACAATAAAGCTGACTTTGACTTTAAAGTATTATAAATATTATATATTTCATATTACATTGGTATTTAATATTATAATTTGTATTAAATATTAATGTTCATAATATTTAATATTATGAATATTATTTTCATTATTGCATTCGTTAAAATGTATTTAGATAGGCCTATTTTAAAATGTATACGATGTATACATTTTTTTATAAAAAATAAAAATATACATCTATATAAATATATGCTTAGACAATGGAAAATATATCTAATGTTGATAAGAACTTGTATAACTAGCTGTGTATAGAAATAGCTGTGAACTCTAGATGACAGAAACCTGTGGGTTCATGACTGCACAGGTGATGCTTGCGTTGTGCCAGACTTCCCGAAACTGACGCAGAGACTGGAGAGGGTGAGAGATCCCTCCCCTCAAGCCCCCAAACACTCTCACTCACTCTCTCTCTCTCTCTCTCTCTCTCTCTCTCTCTCTCTCTCTCTCTCTCTCTCTCTCTCTCTCTCTCTCTCTCCACACTGGGCTGGATAAAATCACCCTTTAAAAGAGCACTCGTCCCACATCAGCTGGACGGCGGAGGTTCAGTACAGTCAGGGGAAGGCAGTTGAAATACAACCGTGCGCAAAGACAATCAGCCTCCGTGAACCTCTCCGCGCCTTCCTCTTCAGTGCGCAACAGAAAACATTGCACATTGACACACTTGTTCTCCGTAACGGGTGAAAATGACCCGTATCTCAGTAAAGAGGCTTCTGCTCCTGCTGTGCATCGGCGGATCTGTCCACTGTATGCCCCAATCTGCAGGGAAAAGTAAAAGACAATCGCAGCAACAAATCCGTCTGGACCCGGTCTACGAGGAAGCCAGGAGTTTAGCAATCCATGAAAGTAAGTTAATCAGTTTATTTATTTTGGGGTAAAAAGGGGCATACGTAATTTTAAGGTCCAGTTTTCACTATTAACTAACTACTAGCTATTAACTTGAAACCCCTAATTTGCTGCTTATTAATAGTTAGTAAGGTAGTTGTTAAGTTTAGGTATGGGGTAGGATTATGGGATGTAGAATACGGCCATGCAGAATAAGGCATTAATATGTGCTTTATAAGTACTAATAAACAGCCAATATAGTAATGCATGTTAGTTAATAGGAAAAAAAAATGGTCTTTAAAATAAAGTGTTACCAAAACATTATATCTGTATATTTATATATCATAAATAAGACCACTGTACAAGAAAAGAAAGAAAGAAAGTGTGTTAAAAAGTGTTTCTTTTTAACTTTAGGTGGCTGCAACGACAACGGTCGATTTTATAGAATGAACGATCAGTGGGAGCGCCAGTACATGGACAGCACTCTCATCTGCACTTGTGAGGGGGCTTCAGGGGTCAAGTGTAAATCCAAACTTGCAGGTGAACGTTTTTATCATTCAGATCTTTTTATTCTGAACTTCTGAGATTATGTTTAAGTTTGCATTTATGATTTTCTGTGAGTGCATGCGCAAGAATGCGCAATTACGCACGTACTGTATGCGGGCTGAACGAGTTGTTTGGTAATTTTCTGTATTTAATGTGAAGCTTTATTTAGGTGATGCATTTGCAGTATGATGTAGGTGGAGAGATACAATATGGTTTATCTGCTCGTTTTTGTCACCTGCAGCCGAGGAGACTTGCTATGACAAATTCAATGCGCGCTCCTACCGAGTCGGAGAGACTTACGAGCGACCGAAGGATAGCATGATATGGGACTGTACCTGCATTGGATCCGGCAAAGGCAAAATTAGCTGCACAATCGCAAGTAAGTCCAAGAAAGGAGAAGAAGAACCAAAAAAAAAAATTGTACATTAAAAAAATCCCAATTACTAAACTATACGATTTTTCTTGTTTACAGATCGCTGCCATGAAGGAGGAAATTCCTACAGAATCGGAGACACCTGGACACGACCACATGACACTGGAGACTACATGCTTGAATGCGTGTGCCTTGGCAATGGAAAGGGAGAGTGGACTTGCAAACCAGTTGGTGAGTCAGTGTTTACCTGTACTGTACATTTGTCTTTGCAAACATTCTACAGACAAATAGCTATTCCTGTAAATCTGTATAAATAGGCTAGTCAAGCAGTTTGCAAACAGCTACAGAGCAGGTATAACTATTTAAGGATTTTTTAATCAATTTTGAAATTGCATGAAATTTTAATTTCTTTGAAATGTTATGCACATTTTTTATGTATGTATGTATTTAAATGCCCTGCTATTTGTCTGTTGTTTGTTTGTTGCTTGGTTGGTTATGTGTAAATGCACACTGAGATAAAATTACATGTGACTCTTTTCGGAAATTTGGCATGCCACACCCAAGTGGAAAGAACAAGATGCTAAATTTACTGTATATTCACAGCGGAGCATTGCTATGATGACTCGCTAGGATCTTCATATGTGGTTGGTCAGACATGGGAGAAACCCTATCAAGGCTGGATGATAGTTGACTGCACCTGTTTGGGAGAGGGCAACGGTCGGATCACCTGCACCTCCAGAAGTATGAGTTTGTTTTCAATATTGCATGTCTTCAGCATCAGTAGAAGTGCCTTTTTGTTGTGTTTGTAGCTCAATAGATGCCTCCTTATTTCTAAGGTCCTGTTTTTTCTCCAAAGCACAGCAATTTTCCATGTCTCCTTTCATAACTTTGTACTTATTTGCTTGGCACGCCCTTATTACATAATTACCAATGAGCTCTGCAGAGATGCAAGCTCCCTATAGCTCGATGGGAGCATGCACAAGGAAAATTACAGTGTGCACTTTCCAGGGCTATTGAAGTTGAAGTCTTGCAGTGAAAGGAAGTGGAGTGGGTGAACAAACACTATTACGATCTTGACTTCCTTCACCTTCTCTGCTTGGAAAGTGTTGGAAAACACTTCATCATGGTCATAAATAAAGACAACCTGCTGAAGTGTGACGGTGTGGAGATGTTTCCTAAACAAGATTGTGCCAAGCAAAAGTGGGAAAAAAAAAGGGTTGGATGAATAAATGTGAATGTATCTTAGTAAAGAGGCTTTTCCATGTTTGCTATGTGCCATTTGGCACCTTAACTTATTCCATTGTCTTTTCCAGACCGCTGTAATGACCAGGATACTAGAACCTCATACCGTATTGGTGAGACCTGGACCAAAACTGACTCCAATGGAAACACTCTGCAGTGTCTTTGCACAGGCAACGGTCGTGGAGAATGGAAGTGTGACAGACATACTGCTTCCCATGCAACACCCGCCATTGGTACGTGTACAAAATCTGCTTTCAGATAGATGGAAATGCATTATTTAATTCCAATTCTCCATGCTTTTGTGAGTTAATGTTCATATGATTACACTAAAGCCCATGGAAGGTGCAACATTTGTTAAAGTGTAGGCCAAATTTGCCTAGATGGTATGTAGCATAAGTGTGTAGCAGCCAAGATGTTCATTACATAAACCAAAGGAAACCTATTGGGATATCTGTTGTAAAAAAAAAAAAAAAATCTGAAAGGATCCATATGGGAATTCCAAGGAATGACAAATAGCATAAAACAAAATCTAGATCCTAAGGCACATACAGTAGATCCCAAGTGACCAATAAGTTGCTTAATAATCTTTTGAATGTATAGTCAAAAGTTTTTGGAAGGAATTTCAGTAGGACCATAGTTCCCATGATCTCAATGTGACTGATCCTAAATTTGATCAAAAATTCCAATAGGAAGCCTTTGGAATATTTATTCCTACAGGGGATTTTTGTTCTAAGCTTCAACAGCTTGTCTCTGTTGTTTTTTTGACTAGGTTCTGGCTCTTCCGCGACTCATAGAGTTTCACCAGTGACAAACCAAGTCAATGTCCTGGCTGAACTTCTTGAGGAGGGCAACTGTAAAACTGATTCTGGTGTGTACTATTCCAATGGCATGAGCTGGATCAGAAGTCAGGGCAGCAAGGAGATGCTTTGCACTTGTGTTGGAGGAGGAATCAGCTGCGAAGAGCAAGGTGACCTTCACCTATTTCAACTGAATTTAGGGATTCAGGAAAATTTAGTACACTTGTTATGTTAACCAGTTCTTGGAAACCTTGAAGGGCATGTGACCAATGTAGGTTTAAGTTGTTTCTCACCCATTTGTTGTCATTTTTCTACTACTCCTGTGCATAAAAAGGCAAAAACCTTTACATTTATGCATTTGGAAGATGCTTGATCCAAACGAATTACATTGCATGCAATTTATTTTTTACCAGTTCATGCATTTCCTGGGAATCAAACCCAGATTTGCCATGCTCTACTGTTTGAGCTACAGGAAAAAGGCCTAAAACAAACTGTTTTGGTGCAAAGTGGTTATCTCCCAAATGAATATACAAATTTTTAAATGTTGGCGTGACATGAACCCATCATTTAGAATATTCAAAATACCCCAGTGCCATTATTAAAGTTGTCCTCTCCTTGATTTATGCAGACGGACAGTCCTTTGTTTACGGTGGCAACTCCGGTGGGCAGCCATGTGTGTTCCCATTTGTTTTTAGTGGGAACACCCACTACTCTTGCATCTCTGAGGGCCGAACAGATGGGCAGTTATGGTGCAGTACTACATCTGACTATGATAGCGATGGCTTGTACTCATTCTGTACCCGAAAGAACCGTAAGTGCATCTCAAAGCCTCTTTCTTTATGCACTTTGAATACATCGACTTAAACCAGCAAACTACCCAGTTTATGTTGGTTTCGACCAGCATCGCCACACTGCATGGTCTTCTTGGTAAAACTGGTTGACCAAGGGGGCAAAACCTTGGTCAAAACCAACATACAAAATATTTTCACTAGGGTGCAGATTAATTTAATGAACCAAGATTCACTCTTGATTTGTCTGATTGTTCCTTTTTTGGCCTTTCAGAGCTTGTGACAACTCGTGGAGGAAACTCAAATGGTGCTCTGTGCCAGTTTCCCTTCAAGTATAATGGACACAATTACACCGACTGCACATCTGACGGCCGTCGTGACAGCATGAAGTGGTGTGGTACCACTACTGACTATGATTCAGATCGGAAATACGGATTCTGTCCCATGGCTGGTGAGCATGTTTAATCATTTTAGCTCTCCTACAGCAGTACTGGCTTTGCTCACTACAATATGAAGTTATTTCCTCTATGGATAACAGAGAAAATAGCTCATGGCAGTGGAAATACATTAATAGCTTAAAAAAAAATTGCACATTAAAACTTTACCTAACTTTGAATACACTATAAAAACTGAAAGATTTCAGCACATTGCTGAATAAAGATCATTTTTATAAAGTTACAATACAGTTTTCATGTACTCAGTGTGTCAGTAGGAGTATAACTCTGTGTTGTTACCTGTTTAAATTATTGGTTCTTTTTAATGGATTCAGCTGAAGTCAGATTTTATAGACAGTAATAGCTATTTTGGCCTTAATTGGTCATTAATGTGCTCAGGCCATGACACTCAGTGGCCTGCAAATGAGTTCTTGAGATATATTTAAGAGCCATTAAGGGAGTTGGATTTTTTAAGGCCATGTAATGGGGTACTGATTTGTGGCTCTGCTGACTGGATCTATGGGGTCCGCCCTTGTCAGGATTTTAAGCCTGGCTCCGGTCCAGACCAGACATAGTTCCTGGCTGAGTTCCAGGGAGAATGAGATCAGAATGGACATGGAACATTATGTGCATTCAGAATAGATGTGCTTGTTGTAAGTATTTGGATGGATTTTATGCAATCATAAATTCCCTTTCTTCATATTAATCCAGCTCATGAGGAAGTCTGCACCATTAATGATGTCATGTATCGTGTGGGTGACACGTGGGACAAACGCCATGACACGCTTGGTCACATGATGCGCTGCACGTGCCAAGGCAATGGACGCGGAGAGTGGAACTGCATTTCCCACACTCAGCTCAAAGGTCATTAGATGTTCCTAGACACAATTATTTTACAAATATACCACTGCTATTTCAAAAAGTAGTTCTGGACATGACATTAGATTATGAAATGACATTATGAAATGTAGTAAATAAAAAATACATGAAATATATATTCTTATGTAAACTTTATTATTATAAAGACTGCATTTATTTGATCAAAATTTTAAAAATATTATTACAGTTTAAAATAGTTGTTTTCTACTTAAATATATTTTTAAATGTAATTTATTCCTCTGGTAAAGCTGAATTCTCAGTGTCATTACTCCAGTCTTCAGTGTGACATGATCCTTCAGAAATTATTCTAATATGCTGATTTACTGCTCAAGAAACATTTGAAGATTCTTTCAAATTAACAGCATTTGTTTTGTTTGAAATAATTTTTTTTTTTTTATTAGAATTAACAATAGGGAGGTCTTTACTAGTCTTTAGATAGTGTCTAAAACTATGTAGGTTCTGCCTACAAATTAAAATTGGGAGTATAGAGGATGCATATCTCCCAAAATGCTTTCAGATCTCCCTTTTTATCACTCATAGTCATCGTAAAGGTACTCAAAAAAAAAAAAAAATCTTCCTTATTTCAGACCAGTGCGTTGTGAATGGACAGACATATGATGTTAACGAGACCTTCGATAAGCGTCATGACCAGGGCTACATGATGAACTGCACATGCTTTGGCCAAGGTCGCGGTCGCTGGAAATGTGATGCCATCGGTAAGCCAGCACTCTCTAATTTTGCTGCTATGTTCAGTTTTCTTTTTCTAACCTTTTTCTCAAAATGTCAGAACTTCCTTTTATATGTTCAAAGTATTTTACAGCGTGAATGGCCCATGTTTCCTTCAATTCAAATCGAACTGACTGAAACAATAGTTTTTGTCAACATGTCAGAGTTGTAACGAAAGAAAGAATATTTTTACTTTGTCTACAAAAACCATTTAATCTTTTTCTTTAGACCAGTGCCAGGAACCCGAGACCAAGGTGTTCTACCAGATTGGCGAGACATGGAACAAGGTCATCCAAGGCGTCCCGTATAGATGTTCCTGCTATGGTAATGGCATTGGAGAACTGGCCTGTGAACCTCTGCAGTCTACCGGTAAGAGATCTCACTACTTTCAAAAAAAAAAAAAAAGACCTAGCTAACAGAACTAAAAATGACTGTGAATTCAAAGGCAAGAAACAGGACATCTGTTGTTGCCAACAGTCACTTTCCCACAATTACCCTCCTTTAACTTGACTAACAGCTGATTATGCATGTTTGTTTTTCTTTTAAAAGTCTCAAATGGTCGCACTAAAGGATTTCTCATCTGTCACTTACTATCAACAATCTCTTTGAAATTCAGCAGATGTAGCAGATGTCAACCTCCTTCTAATGTCTCTATGGGGGAACATTAACCATTTGAAGTTAGCCAGATGGGACAGGTGTTTATGTATATTTTATTTTCTTCCATGGAACATGGATTTAGCAGAATATCCAGGCTGCTCTTTTATTTACAATAAAAGTAGATAAAGTAACTGGGGTTGTCAAGCTTCAGAAAGTACCATAAAAGTAGCCATATGTTATCGTGGTGTGAGAAACAGTTGTTTTTCATTGACAATCCTGCCTTTGAGCACCATTGTGTTAGAGCCCTTGCAAAGTTTTATTTTTATGGTTATGGCGCAATTGTGCAAAATATCAAATGTGATTCTCAAATGCCATCTATAACTTTTAATACCATGGTCTGCTCTTCATTTGCGATTCTGTGCAACCAAATGGCCTGTAGTAATGTAAGACAGGTTGCCGTTTGTTAGCTTTTGGGCTTTTTTGAGGAAAGTGTGAGCTGTATTTTTACAACCTTCACAGAACCAAAAAAGAACAGCCGCACTCAGACCATCTGTAAATGATTGTCTTTAGCACTGTATATTGAAGGTTGTACTTTTGAAGGGCCACTGTGAATTTGTATCTGGGTTACCATCTTACTGTTTTGTGTAATTTTGGTTTGACACCACAAAGGCCGATATATTTTCTGCCAGAGGTGAAGAGGACATTAGAGTTGTTCAAAATGACCTCACTGCCTTGAATTGCATGCAGCTGTTAACCAAACTCTGTGAAGGCCTGGGGATAATAAAGGGTAAAGTGGGTGCAGAATGTTATGGCCGGGTGTGATTTTTAACACCGCACCCATGCAATCATCCTCCGGACTGTTTAACGCCCCTCACTTGACAAACTGAGGTAATTTTGCTCCATTTTCAGACATCTGGCCAGACCGCAGATTCAACTGTCTTATCCAAACTTTTTTTCAAATACGAAACGGACTGTTTTCAAAGACTTTTCTCCTTTCTTTGATTTCCTTTCCTTCAGAGTGAGTTTATCACCTGTTTTGTCTCACATGCTGTATTAAATGTAAATGCCCTTTACAATATGAAACTATCTAATCAGTTAACAATCATTAATCTTTACCCTCCTCCTCAAAAGCTCCTGTTCGGGTCATCATCACAGAAGCTGGAAATCAGCCGAATTCCCATCCCATCCAATGGAACGCTCCTCCGTCTGCCCACATTACGCAATATATCCTCAAGTGGAGAGTCGTAAGTCTTTGTGTTTTGCAGTCTCATGTTATGAGGATTTTCAGAGCTGGAATTTTATAGTGACAATTTATGTCGATAAGGAAGAGTACAAAAGCATCAACTGTAATCCAGATTCCTGGAAGGAGAGACATTTTGTCCCTTCATTGAATGTTTGTGTACCTCTGTCTGCTAGGGATGATCGCCTATACTAAAAGCACAGGATGAGATTTCATCACACACAAACAAGCCACAGTCCTTGAACTTAAAAACACACATTTACTCTTCAGTCTGACACGATGAAACATTGACTTCAGTGGAAAGTTGCAAAATTGTGCATTTAACTAAAAGAAAAAGGCTTTTCAGAATTTATTATTATTATTTTTTTTTTAAATTGCAATTTGTCTGAAGCTGTGTTTGGACAATATTTAATTTTTTGCAGGCCAATGCACATTCAAAAATATTTTGGAATATACTTTCAATTTTCTTAATTTTAAATGTCAAGAGACTTTTAACAAACTGGCCTTTATCAAAATAACCGCTCTTTGTTACTCTGCAAGCTGTTTCAAATCCGTACATAAAGCACAATTGTTTAAAGGCAAAAAATATATTCAAGCAACAGTTTTACCACAGATTCACCTCTTTGAACAAGATTGATGTTTTTAGTTTCTATATTTTTCAGTGTGTAACGTTTTCCTTTCACAGAAAAACACACGGACACCCTGGAAGGAGGTGACCATTCCTGGGCACATCAACTCACACACTATTTCAGGGCTTAAACCAGGTTTGACCTATGAAGGTCAGCTGATCAGCATTCTACGCTATGGACCGAGAGAGGTCACTCGCTTTGACTTCACCACTACGTATGGCTCTCGTACGTAGATTATCTTATTATGTTCAATTCTTTTCTTTTCTTTAGGAATTTCAAAATCTTTGCTATTGAAATAAAACATGAAAACTTCATCCAGCATATTCCCATTTCTGCAGTGGAAAAAACAGAGGGTGAGACCACCCAGCATGAGCCAATAGTGGACACCTCAGAGTCAGTTACCGAAATCACCTCCAGCAGCTTCGTCATCTCCTGGGTATCTGCATCTGAGACAGTGTCTGGATTTAGAGTGCAATATGAACTCTCTGAGGAAGGAGCCCCACAAAATGTGATTGGTAAGTATTGTAGGAGACATGCAACTTGTTCAAAAATGAATAGGAGAAATAGTAATGCTCAAATGGACAGCAGTGAGAAGGAAAGCTCCAACTTGAAAATTCATTTTTAGCCTGATTCTGAGCTAAAGAAGCTAAATTTATAATACCAATCTTGTCTAATTATAATTAATTCAAATTTGAAAGTGGCTTTGTAAAATTTTATTGACTTCATAATTACACTTTTTTTCCACAGACCTCCCAAGAACAGCTACATCAGTGAACATTCAAGATCTTCTGCCTGGCCGTAGGTACAACGTCCAAGTTTTTGAACTCAATCCAGAAGGAGATAAAAACCTCATCTTGACAACTACTCAAACCACTGGTAAGATATCCATCACTGTGCCAAAGTGAACTTTTTGAGATCATTTAACAGCCATGAATATTTCCTACCAGGCATGAATTAGTTTCATAGCATTTTCATAGCAAACAGCAAGTTCATTACTGACATGATTATTTTGTTGCTCAATTTTTAATGCTAACAGTGGGTTGCCACATGAAGTGGTTGGTTACAACAACAAAATAAACCTTTCTTTTTTTTTTCAAAACAAAATTTACTACATTTACATATTTAACATCCATCCACTAAAATGATCAGATTGCATTGCGCATTCAAATTAATCATCTGTCTATTCACAGCACCTGACGCTCCAACTAATTATGAGGTCTCAAATGTACAGGAGACAGCCATCACGATCAGATGGTCCAAACCCCAAGCACCTATAACTGGTGAGTAACATTTGTGTACCAACATTCATGCATTAAGATTGTCTTTAAAGTTGCTTAAAGTTGTACTACATCTGCAGATAATGTATGAATGTGGAATAGGTGTTAACATTTTTTTTTCATGTAATGTGTGTTGCACAGGCTATCGTGTGCTGTACACACCCTCGGTCGAGGGCAGCAGTACTGAGCTCATCCTCCCTGAGACTCAAACATTTGTGACACTGGGTGACCTTCGACCTGGCCTGTCATACAATGTCAGTATTTACTCAGTGGAAGACAACTTGGAGAGTAAACCTTTGGTCCTACAGGTCAGCACTTCTGGAAAGCAACAGCCTGGTAAGAGTTCAGATGATGCATTTTAGGATCCTTTTATTGGACAAATATTGTAGAAAGTGACAGGAAACATTGAGAAGGTTGAGAGGTTGAGGCATATTGCAGTCTGTACCTCCTGCTTTATTTTTATATTTTTATAGCTTATTGACACATCTCTTGTTTTTTTTTTTATTTGTTTTTTTTAGTTCAGAATTTGTATTCTTACCTCTGTTTGCATCAAAGTGTTTTTCTCTCACACACTTAGTATTTTATGTCTGTATTGGAGTTCAAACACCTTTATTAAGAGGCTGTTGCTCACTTTTCTCTAAGCTTGTGAAAGTGCCCAAGTTTCTTATTCACGTGTAAAGATGTCTGCCAGTTCTCTGTCTCTTCTCGATAAGAGCTGACTAGCAAATGCCTGAGCTGGGAGATTTAGTGCTTTCTCAGAGCCAAAACAACCTTATAAGGATGGACTGGGAAGCTTTGAGCATGTCTTTCTGTTCTTGTCTTGCCAGTTGAGGTCTTTTTACCAAACACACACTTCCTTATGAGAACTGTGAAAACTCTTTTCTGCTTTGCATGATTTTGCTTTTCTCTCTTGAAGCTAACAGAGTACTCGTTTTGAACTCCACAAAAGCATGCGTTGATGATATAGACATTCCCAATTAAATACATATTTAACAGTACTTGTTAAACCAAGCATCACTATTTCTCTTGCTTTTACTTACGGTTAGGGATTTCAACAGATTCCTAATCCTAGCTTGCCCAGAGTGTTTACATGATCATTCCTACCTCCCCTTGTAGTAGAGCTCTGAGAGATTGTAATTTTGCTTTCCATCTCATTAACAGAGGAGGTCCAAGCTCCCACAGATCTGCAGTTTTATGAAGTTACCGATGTCAAGATCGCCATCACCTGGACTGGTCCTCCTAATGAGGTCTCAGGATACCGTGTGACCTTTGCACCCGTAAGCACAGATGGCCGGGCCCAGAGACCCCTTCAGCTTCCCGTGACACAGAATGCTTATGCCGAGCTCACGCACCTGCAACCTGGCACACTCTACCGCTTCCATATCTATGCAGTCAACAGAGGAGTGGAGAGTGAACCTTTGGTTGGGGAGCAATCTACAAGTGGGTGACATTCATATGTTTGTCTTTGATCTGATCATTTTCTAAACTGCAACTAACAAAAGAAGCTGAATCTGTTTATAGTTACGTTTATAATATACATAGCATCTTGGTCAACTTTTCACCACATTTTCTTCTCAGAGCCTGATGCACCTACCGACCTGCGGTTCACTGACATCACTGATGACAGCACCCTGGTCATCTGGTCTGTCCCCAGAGCTCAAGTCACAGGTTATCGTCTCTTCATCAGCATGGGCAGCTCCAGCCCCAAACAGCTGAGGATCCCCAGCTCCGAGTCTCAATACAAGCTCACCGACCTTCAGCCTGACACAGAGTACATAGTCACCCTGCACTCAGAGAAAGGGAGCACGCTCAGCGAGGGAGTCACTGATGTCTTCAGAACATGTGTGTAACCCCTCTACCTTTTCTCCTGAGGTGAAACAATAGAGTAATAGTGCTCTCCTGAGCCCATTTTGAAACCTCATTTTTTTTTGGCTTTTGTTCTTCAGCTCAGCCAACAGGTAATGCTCCTCGATTCAGCACAGATGTCACCGATACAGCCATCATTGTCACCTGGACCCCAGTACCACGATTCAGCTATAGGGTATAAACACTGTATTTACAATTTTCTGGTTACCACATTATTAGTTTGTTGTTTAAAACAGGTGAAAAAACGAAACAATATTGTAAAAATTATATATTGGATGGCATGTTAGAGATTTTGCATATTGTTCTCAGGAATTGTGGAAATACATCACCTTACTTTAAAGGGGTCATGACATGAGAAATCAAATTTGCCTTGATCTTTTGGCATATAAGAGGTCTTTGTACTATTAAAACATCCTGCAAGTTTCATAGCTTAAAACATCCTCCTCAATGCAAACAAAGCATTTATTTAATCAAGCTCCAAAAACGGCTCGTTTCGGATCCATTGGGGCAAGGTGAGTCACCAAGGCGCAGTCGTTTGCAGAAACATTGCCTCCAGAGCAAGACATTGATGAATAGTCATCTTCTCACCATAGGCCCCGCCCACCGGCGTTCAGTCCCTAATGGCAGACAAAATTGGTCCAAGTTGGTAATTAATGGTCATAGATGGAACACTAGGTTGCCCTAGAGAACAGTTGTTGTTCAAGCTGATAAACCAACTTGGACCAGCTACCATATTTCACCATAAGCTGTTATCACCAGAGTTTTGCTTCTACATTTTCAGAAAAAAATAAATAAATAAATATCTCAAGAACATGTGTCCTTCTCTCAGATGTCTGTGAGACCCAGCCAAGGAGGTGAAGCTCCCAGAGACGTGACCTCTGGAGAAGGCACTATTTACTTTTCTGGTCTGACACCAGGATTGGAGTATATCTACAGCTTGCAACCCTTGTTCAATGGCCAAAAGCGTGGCAGCCCTATCACAAACAAAGTTGTGACATGTAAGTTACTGATAATTCGAATTCAAGTAAATTTGACAATGTCCGAAAGGTTTTAGAACTCAAATGGATCAATTTTTTTTTTTACTAGCTACAAAGACAAGATGTCTGGTAGATCTGCTGAAAGAGATGAAACAAAATGTAGAGATTTCTAGCTTGTAATATACAGCTCAAAATACTATATACATTTTCTAATGTTGGATTTCATTCATCTTTGTTGTAACATTAGCCCTATCCCCACCAACTGACCTAAATGTGGTGTCTAACCCTGTCACCGGTGAACTCAATGTCAGATGGAGCAGCACCAAAAGTCCGGGTAAATATTGACTGTACACCCACTTCTTATCCCTGTTCACCCTTTCTTTGAAGCATGCTGGTGGACCTTGGCTATTTGTGTAGGCTGTGTGTATGTGACCATTTCAAATAATCAGGTTAAATTTTTCCAGGAGTGATCTGTTCTTCCAGTCATCCTTTTCTCCCACTGTTCTTTGCCTGTTTATATATTTCATGTGTTTGTGATGATTATTACATTTAGTACATTTAATTTTAATTCTAGCATGTAATTTTATACATTGTTAATCATGGTACTACTAAAAAAATATATATACCATAGTTTATTGGTCAACACTATGGTATTCTTTTAAGAACCTTACATTCATAATACTATGGTATATGAATATGTTAATCAGATGGTAATACCATCTTTGGACCCTATTACAGTTGCTATACTATTTTGTAAGTGTCCATTTCTATTTTTATACTTGCAATATCTCCTTTATCCTCTCAGATATCACTGGCTACAGAGTGACATGCACGCCAACCAATGGGCAGCGTGGAAATACTCTAGAGGAGAGTGTTCGAGGGCATGAAACCTCATGTACCCTTGAGAACCTCAGTCCTGGCGTTGAATACAATGTCAGCGTTTACACCGTTAAAAACCATCTGGAGAGTGAGCCTATCTCAACCACCGTTACACCAGGTAAGACCCCATCTATAGTCAACAAATAAAGGTTAGTTCAAGCCATGCTCTGCTGGATCAAAACCACCATGGCTGATCCAGAGAATCACCTGATTATGGATCCATAGATTTAGAAATTCACCCTCTCAAGATACCCAGCCAACAAAAATGCCATTTGCTGCTTTTAAAGCATATCTGAATAATAGACTGTTGATCACAAGTATACTTATGAAATATCAAAAGTGAAGTCAATAGATCTATTAGTTTGCCATAATGGTGATAACTCATGGCGCATAGCTCATATGGCTCCAACCTGGTACCAGTCTCCAGCTCAAAGAGCACTCTCCATTCTTGAGCTATATCTACTTCACCAAATAATCCTGCTTCTGCTCTAGTAAGATGCTACTGATCCTTGTAGATGCATCACACGAACCCTGCAAAGATCCATAAAGACAGTTGCATTTAATATATTAGAATATTAACTTCTAATAAAATCCAGTAATTTCTTCTTTCCAACAAGTCTTTGGTGTTGTTTAATCTGTTTGTGCATCGTGAAAATAATTGTGTAATTCTCAACAAGCATGGCTGTTTCACGTTTGGTTTTAAATGTTTGAAAATATCTATTGAATTTAATAGTTGCTAGATAAGAGCTTGGTACTTTCTCTTTTTTGTAGTATGACTAATTCAAATCAAAAGCCTTTTTATTTTCCATTATTGTGTGCATGTCTCTTCTGATGATTAATCATTTGTTAGCACTGATGGCATGAGAACAGTAATTTGCTGCTTGTCTTAATTAGTCATTGTCATTGCTTCTGTGTGTCTTGTCTTCTCTCTCCCTTTCCCATAAATACAACTTTGTAAACCAATTAAAGATGTGCCCAAGGTGGGTGATCTCAGCTTTGTTGATTTCACGGATACCACAATCGGAATTAGATGGACCCCGCTAAATTACCCGGCAGTTACTGGATACCATATTACGGTTGTTACATCCGGCCAGAGTTTTCCTATTTTGGAGGACGTGGTGAACTCCTCTGTCAGCTATTATACCATCCGTGGACTGGAGCCAGGCATCAATTATGACATCAGTGTGTCCACCATTACAGATGAAGCGGAGAGTGTGCCCTCGGTGATCACACAGCAAACCCAAACTGGTGAATTATCCTACATAGGTTTCTTATTACATTTCAGAGGGCGGGGGTAAAAGAAGAGGGGAAGGAATGGAGAATATGGACATAAACAAGAGGCTGAGACCCTCATCCTTCAAACATCATTCACTCAAGCCACTTTGTTTCATTACTTACAAGTCCGGCTAGCCAAGATGAACAATTTGCTATTTCCCAAACTCAGTGCAGCTTTTTGAATCAATCATATGCTTATATCTGAATATTGATGCATTTCTACGTGTATGTTTGCATTTGCATTTCTGGGGAATGCACTATTATAACTTCCACTTGGTGGGGTATCATATTGTTTGTATTTACTGTAATCCTTTTTCATGTTAATAAGAAAAGCTTAAATAACACATTTCTTAGCCATTTATTTTTTTTATGCTGATAAAGTGTTGACTTCAATTAGAAGTTCACTGTCTCTCGATCCCTTCTTGTTTAGCTATTCCAGCCCCCACAAACCTGAACTTTGCTGAGGTGGGCTCAGACTCCATGCGTGTGTCATGGACTTCCCCTTCTGTTAAGCCATCTGAAATTAGCCGCTTTGTCATCCGCTACCATCCCACAAAAAATGATGACGACACTCAGGAAGTCAATGTAGGAGGTGGCATCAATAACTTCCTCCTTCAGAGTAAGGGTTTACTGATGCTTTCATTTAAAGATCTTAATTTCAACCATGTGCATCTTACAGTCTAAACACATTTCACCTGCTGATTCTGATTTTTCTCGTTTCAGACTTGCTGCCAAATACAGAGTATCTGGTAAAAGTAGTGTGCGTCTATGATGACAGAGAGAGTGAAGCTGTAACTGGTATTCAGAAAACAAGTATGTATTTGGATATAAGAAATGCAGGTGTTCAGTTCTTAGTTTTCTTACCACTCGCTGTTCTAGTCCGTTAACTCCATTTGATTTTGTTCCCATCATCCACACAGAATTGGACCCCCCGACAAATCTGGACTTCTCTGATGTCTCCACCAACTCATTTACCGTGCACTGGATGGCTCCACGTGCCGTCATTACAGGTTACCGTCTACGCTATCAGCCAACCAGTGGTGGGCGCGCTAAAGACGAGCGACTTCCCCCGACGAGAAATTACTTCACACTGGTGAACCTGGCTCCTGAGACAGAGTACACTGTTTATATTTATGCTGTCAGTGGCAATAAAGAGAGTCTACCACTTACTGGAACTCAAGCAACTGGTGAGAAGTTAAAAAGTTAAGGATTTGTTTAGTCATATTTGTGAGGTATAATGACACAATTCTTGTTTCTTCCTGTAGTCTCTGATGCTCCCACTGACCTGGCCGTGACGTCCTCCACTCCCACTAGCATCACCATCTCCTGGGATGCCCCTGCAGTCACTGTACGCTACTACAAGATCACACATGGTGAAAAAGGTATGAAAAAGTGTTTTTGTGGTGTTGTTTCGTTTCTGCAAGTTCACTTGAACTTGTAAATGCAGCTGATTCCTTCTCATTGACTCTTAGGTGAAAGAGATGCACCCAGAGAGTTCACTGTTCCAGGAACACAATCCACTGCCACCATCCAGGGCCTGCGTCCAGACACCGATTACACCATCACACTGTATGCTGTGACGGGCAGAGGGGACAGCCCAGCCTCCAGCACACCAGTCATCATCACACACAGGACTGCAGGTGGAAGTAAGTACTCATGCTCAACTAGACATCTATAACTATTATAGTGTCTGACCATTAGCTTACCACAAATTTCTTGTGACTGTATTGTTTTTTCCTCCATTCTCAGGTGTTCCATCCCCATCAGATTTAGATGTTTCTGATATTCAAGACAATGCCTTAACTGTCCGCTGGAGCCCAGCTAGAGGTCCCATCACAGGCTACAGAGTAACAGGGACACCCAAGGGTGGGCAAGGTCCGACATTCTCTGAGCTGGTTGGCCCTGGTGAGACATCGCTTGCTCATTACCTTTTCATTACCTTTTATTACTAATCATAACCTTGAAGTTAATTTGGAAGAAGTGGTTGGACTTGATGTAATAACTATTTTATTTCTGCCTATTCAGAACGTACAGAAATGACCATCCGTGGCTTGGTGCCCACAGTGGAATATACAATTAATGTGATTGCTCTCAGCCAAGAAGGAGAGAGCACCCCAGTGGTCCAGAAAGCTACAACAGGTTAGTGGTTTTTAGATTTCTTAACCTACCTAACTTTTTAACCTTTAAAATCATCATGTTAAACTTCCCATTGGAACAACTTGGAGTTAAGGACTTTCTCAAGAGGTCAATGATTAGAGTTCATTGCTGTTCCTTACGGGGCTCTAACCAGCAACCTTCCAGTTAACAGTGCTGAGCTTTAGCCACTATGCAACGCCACCCAAAACATACTTTCTCCTTCCAACTCTCTAGCAAATTTGCAGCATCCAAGAGATCTGACCTTCTCTGATGTGGACTCCACCTCCATGCTTGTGACATGGGATGTTCCACGGGTTCCAGGAGTGACCTCCTACAGGGTTCTGTACTCTAGTCCAGAGGAGGGAGAAAGGGAGTACCAACCAGCTGTAAGTGGTCGTGATAACAGTGTGGTTCTCCAAGGTCTGCGCCCAGGAACCATGTACAACATTAAAGTCATTCCCATGAAAGGACGTAACCCAGTCCGTACTCTTGAGGGTATTCAGCAAACTACCCATGAGGAGACTCAGCCCACTGGTATGACCTGTCTGAATTCAACTTAGCTTTTCAAGCTAGTCAGTTAGATAATAGGGTTGAGTCCCTGTCCTAATCCGTCCCGATTCTTGTCCCTTTACCTTTCTCAGCTGTCCCTGCTCCCACCAATATACAGTTCTTCGACATTAGTCCATCTTCTTTTGTCGTGGCATGGCAAGCACCCAATGCTAGGCTTTCTGGCTATCGTGTGGTGGTATCACCGAAGAATCATTATGCCTCAGCCAAAGAAATGAATGTTGCACCAGACTCCACACAAGTCTTAGTGCCTGGGCTTATGGTAATAGGTCTACCTTCTTGTAATTTACAAATACATTTAATCTTTGTAGGCACAAGTAAAAGTAGAAAAGTTTTTTTTATTGAATCATGACTTGGACATTTCTGCCCTAAATATCTGTTGTTTACTTCCAGGTGGCCACCGCTTATGAGGTTCATGTCTATGCACTGAGAGGTTCAGACAGCAGTTCTCCTCTCACTGGAGAATGCACCACCGCTGACAGTAAGTGGGTTACCCATATATTGTATTGCAGTTGAGTGATTTTTAGTAGTTTTCCTATAATAAATGGAAAATATAATCTCATTGACTACACAGATATAACCCCTCCTCGTCGAGTTCGTATCACTGATGTGAAAGACACTTCATTCACTCTCACATGGCGTGTTGTCAATAATGAGCCAATGACAGGTTTCCTTATTGAAGCCACACCCAAAACTGGAGGTCACCCCACCTTCAGGCAGACTATTCCTGCTGACAGCCGTACCTACGTTGTCACTGGTAGGTTACCATACAATCCATAAATAGCCCCTTATAGGCCATCTGTTTCAACATTAATGGTTAAGCACTGTTTGTTCAAAAGTAAACTGACTCTGGTATTATAAACTTCCATGGTATTTGTATTCAGAGTCACTTTTAAAGATTTTATACCATTTTATTACCATCACAGTAGTATCTAAAATCTATGGGCTTTCCATGTTAATTTATTGTAAATGTTGCATCCTGTTTGGTCTGGATAAACACAAAAAAAGTTTTTTATAACTTTTTTTTTTTTTAAAACATGTTGGGAGTATTGCTGTTTTTTTTTAAAGAAATGTATTCCATGCCTCAGGTTTGCAGCCAGGCGTCATGTATGTGGTCAGCATGTACACACTAAATGGAAATACTCGAAGCCCTCCTTTCACAATGACTGTAAACACAGGTACAACTAAGCAAATCTGCCAATGTGGAAAGAGTAATATACTGTATTAATGCTAATGCATTGTCTAAATTGAACTGATTTAAATTTCCCAGTATGACCTTAAACTTTATTTTTGTCCTATATCGTCACAGCTCGGCCAGCTGTTCCTTCTCCGACTAACCTCCAGTTCACCTCGCTGACCCCCAATTCCATCTCCTTCACTTGGCAAGCCCCTCCAACACAAATTACAGGATATTATATCACTTATGAAGAATCAGGTGGTTCGCCTCGTGAGCTTACACCCCGCCCTAATGTTGGCCAGAACTACGCTACCATCACCGGTAAGACCCAGAATACCAGATGTGGTATACATAGATGTTGGTAAATTAGGCTCGTGAAACAAAATTTATAATGCACTATGCAACCATATTGTGATATTTTAATAACAGGTCTGAAACCAGGCACAGAATACATCATAAAGATCTATGTCCTACTGAATAGCCAGAGAAGCGCACCACTGTTTGGCACGGCCACAACTCGTAAGTATAAAAACATTGATTTTCCTAACTTGAAAGTCACTTTGGATAAAAGTGTCTGATTAATGGATAAATGTAAATACAGAATGTTAATGCACATATTGAGACATAAGGTTTACTCCCTTATGCTTTGTTTCTGAACGGTACAAGCTAGCAAAAATTGTTTTGCAAGCATGATAGCTACTGCTGCAGTAGCAATTGAAATAGATACAACACATTTTGTTGAACTAGCCTACAATGGATTTTATAAAAGCTTGATATTGCGCTGGCTTGCATTTCAGTTGTATACTTGGCTAAGCCATAAATTTTCTTAGTGCTTAGCTTTTTAATGATGAAATTCACTCAGAACTGAAATGCAAAATAAAGGTAAAATGCATTTAACGTTGCTTAATTGATGCACCACGCTGACTGGACTGCTAGCTCATCAATACACTGTTTAATTTATTCAAACTAAGTGTTCCCTCATTGGACTACTATGATCAAAACCTTTGATAAGTGTTTAAAGGGCTGGTCCAGACTTTCACCAACGTTTTCACCAACATTTTCACAACGTTACAAAACCACAGCCAATGAGAACATATTGGATGTTTAATAAAGAGTTGAATCTGGAATTTTGAACAAATGAGATTTCACAATGGGCAGGAAACAAACAGACAAACTGAAAATAAACATCCAACAACTTGTCACAGCTGAAGACAGAAACTTGACTCTCAATCTATTGGTTTAAGTATATAATGCACATCATCCTCTATGTTTAATTGTAAAACATTGGTGAATTTTGAGAAAATTCTTGGACCAACTGTCCTTTAAAATGATATCAGCAAGTACTGTCATTACTTGACTGAATCTTTAGCGCCTTACTGGCTGGTAGATGCAACTGTGGCTGCCTCTTTACCTGCTGCTTTGCTTTTAACACCTTTTTCCTGCCCAGAGCTGACCTCTGATCTGCCCGGTCTGCCCCACCACGGTGGCCCAGACAAGTTGGATGTGCCTGAGCCTGACAAAGTTCATGCAGTGGGTCCCACTGGGCATGACTCACCTGATGCACACGGGCAGCATGTGGAGTACACAGAATTCAATAAACAGCCCAGTCAACCCAACAGAGGCTACCAGCCTCACCATCATCAAACAATCCCTCAACCTAACCAACCCCGACCCCAGCCTTATGTGCCTCAAGTTGGGGAGACCCTAGTCTACATCCCCAATGTGGGACCCGATGGGGGTCGTGTGCCTCAAATTATTCAGGTTAGTGAGAGGCCTGGCGATGGCCATCCTTTTGGTTTTCCAGAAGACAAGACTGGAAGACCACAGGAGGCCCAGACCCAGACCACCATCTCATGGCAGCCCTACCAGCAAAGTTCTGGTTACCTGGTGTCCTGTCAACCCATTACCCATCCAGATGAGAAGATGTTTCAGGTGAGGACCTAGGAAGGATTTACAGAAAATTTTATATGAATGCAAAAGAAAAAGGTCCCAAATCTTCCTTTATCACCTTACCCTTCACCCTTTCTTGTTTTGCAGATGCGTGTCCCAGGAACAACCACAAGCGCCACCCTAATCGGTCTCACCTCTGGTGCCTCTTATAATGTCATTGTGGAGGCCTTGAAGGGAGCCCTCAAACACAAAATTTTGGAGGAAATGGTCACCGCTGGAAACACAGGTCAAGAATCAACTAACTTTGATGAAGGCTTAAAAATACGCATGCTTATGATGCTTGTCTTAACGTTTCTTTAATTTGTTCCCATTAAAACCAACAGTTCCAGGAGACAGTTCATCTAGCAAGGACTCGTGTTATGACACCTTCACAGCCACTCACCATGATGTCGGAGAAGAATGGGAGCGTATGTCTGA
This sequence comes from Spinibarbus caldwelli, assembly GCA_039654775.1. Lineage (NCBI taxonomy): Eukaryota > Metazoa > Chordata > Actinopteri > Cypriniformes > Cyprinidae > Spinibarbus > Spinibarbus caldwelli. Next base: position 6,070,707 of record CM077224.1, on the reverse strand, counting down.
CACTGGCTTCAAACTCTGGTGCAAATGTCTCGGTTTGGGAAGTGGACATTTCAGATGTGACTCTTCCAGTGAGTAACTTGGAGATCAAATGGTGGATTTTATCCTGTAGAGATCCTGTATAAGTGCAGAAATATCACTTTTTACACAGAATGGTGTCATGACAATGGAAACAACTACCGCATTGGTGAAAAGTGGGAGCGACGGGCAGAAAACGGTCACTTGATGAGTTGCACTTGCTTGGGCAATGGCAAAGGAGAGTTCAAGTGCGAACCACGTAAGTGCTTCTTCTAAACAGACAATGTATAGTCAAGTTTCTTCCAATCGGTGGAGTTAAAAATCTTGCATTTCGTTATAGATGAGTCCATATGTTATGACGACGGAAAGATGTACCAGGTTGGAAACCAGTGGCAGAAAGAATACTTAGGGGCCATCTGCACTTGCACATGCTATGGAGGACAGCAGGTAAGACCAGAATGTATTTTATGACAAAGCAGAGAAAGAAAATTTCAGAACATGTAATAAAATGCAATTCAGAGGGGGTGTTTCAAAGTCATATGCTTGAGTCTGGTGAAATGCATTGTATATGTGCTGCTCCTCAGGGCTGGCGATGTGAGAACTGCAGAAGGCCTGGTGCTGAGATAAGCTCTGACCTGCTCAAACCTGTCCGCTTAAACACTGGCCAGAGGATGGTGAGTATCGGCTTTCAATCATGCATTTCAAAAGGCAAAAGAGTTATATTTTTGGTAAATGTGCATTGGCAATATACAATAAATCACATATATTTGAATGTATGTAGATAAATATTTCTGCTTTTCATTACATAAAATATTCCCTTTTTCTTCCAGAACATTCAATGCCCCATTGAATGTCTCCGACCTGAGCTTCTTGCAGATGCTGTGGCCAACGCCAAACCCAGAGAGTAAAATTATGACCAAACTGCACCATGACCTTCTGCCCCCCTCATGCATCATTTCATTGGGACATGTAATAAAGATGTGATTTTATATGAGAATATACTAATCATATACTGCCTTAAAACCTCTCTGTTACGTCTCCACTGCCGTCCAGCTGCTGCTTTACAGCAACTGTTGTGAAGCCACAGCAATAGCTGCATTTATTCACAGCCTCTGATTGGCTGTTGTTTGGTTGGGGAATTTAAATGGCTTTTACATTTTTGTTAGCTAGTGTGTTTTATACATCAAATTTACTGCAATGTCAAAACAAGATATTTCTTATTGCAGTCAGTTAAAACCATTTGTCAACATGTTGATACCAAAAGTATAACAGGAAAGTGCGCTTTCTCTGTTAATACGTGAAGAGATTTATTTATATATATATATATATATATATATATATATATATATATATATAACCAATTGAATTTACAGTAAACTACCTTACCATTATTGTCAGCGGATTTCAGTCTTTATTAATTGATATAGTGGCAAATATGAGACAAAGTAGTAAAAATAAGCACTGTTTTATAAGAATGTTAGAGCACCACTGGGGGTACACTGAGGTACCAAAAATCAAGTCTCAATGCGTCTTTTATATATTTTTTTTTCAACATGGCTCATTGATTATTTAGAGTCAGCACTGTTTTTAGATTGATACAAATTTTAATTTTCTAAATTCTTTTGACTGTTTATCCCCTTCATTCAGCAGTTTGGATTGTATAGAATGTTATATTTGTCTCATTTGATTGTCATTTTCCTACTGTCTAAAACAGTTCGCACTACTGTTAAATCCATTTTCTATTATATTGCAAGACTCATGACAAATTGTATTTATAAAATGTCACTCAAAACAAATTCTTTTGGAACTAGGTTCTAAAGTAAACAAACCTTGCAAAAAGACAAGTCAACAAATGCAAATAAACCCTTGATGGAATCTATGACAATCTATTATATCTGATTTGTGTTTTTATTTTGTAATGCTCATGGACACTAAAGGTAGCACAACGGAATGTACCAGAAAGAATTTCACATTGCAAATGTTTCATACAGCAGCTCTCAACAAGGACCGCATGGCAGAAATTATGCAAAGAAAAGACAAAAGAACAGCAGTAGCTCTTCTGAGCAAATCAGCACTAAAGAAGCCATTTATGAATAATGTTCCTAACTATTTAGCAACAATATCACTTTACTCTTGGCTTTAGGATACAAGTACAAAGAGAAACTTCAAAATTCAAATAGTTAAACTACTGAGTTAATGTCAAAGTGGACAGGTAAGCTATTAGACTTATGAAATATGGGTAACAATTTGTAATCACAGTAAATGATGTGCATCTAAAAAGAAAGAAACCTTATACTTTCGTAACAGTGAAACTAGTTGGATATTTGTATTCAACTGGATGTTTTGTAGTGCTTTTCAGTGATGGAAAAGGCGGATTTTGGTGTGCACCAGGGTAATACCCAGCTCATTGCAGGCGTTGATGACCACCTCATCTGCAGTAGAGCCAGAGGGGGCAGCAATATACTCCACACCGCTCTAAAAGCACACACAAATAGAAAACCACTTCATCACAGTCACTTTTGTGCACCATTTATATGCACCATTTATATGGGGGGAAGAAATGAAATGGGCAAAGAAATGATCAGTCTATAGTTTTAATGGTAGGTTTAAGTGAGAGACAGAACAAAAAAATCCAGAAAAACGCATTTCAAAAAAGTTAGAAATTGATTTGCATTTTAATGAGTGAAAGTATTTGACCCCTTCGCAAAACATGACTTAGTACTTGGTGGCAAAACCATTGTTGGTAATCACAGAGGTCAGACGTTTCTTGTAGTCGGCCACCAGGTTTGCACATCTCAGGAAGGATTTTGTCCCACTCCTCTTTGCAGATCCTCTCCAAGTAATTAAGGTTTCAAGGCTGACGTTTGGCAACTCGAACCTTCAGCTCCGTCCACAGATTTTCTGTGGGATTAAGATCTGGAGACTGGCTAGGCCACTCCAGGACCTTAATGTGCTTCTTCTTGAGCCACTCCTTTGTTGCCTTGATCGTGTGTTTTGGGTTATTGTCATGCTGGAATATACATCCACGACCCATTTTCAACGCCCTGGCTGACTTCAATGCCCTGGCCCCGTCCATTGTCCCTTTGATGCGGTGCAGTTGTCCTGTCCCCTTAGCAGAAAAACACCCCCAAAGCATAATGTTTCCACTTCCATGTTTGACGGTGGGGATGGTGTTCTTGGGGGTCATAGGCAGCATTCCTCCTCTTCCAAACACGGCGAGTTGAGTTGATGCCAAAGAGCTCGACTTTGGTCTCACCTGACCACAACACTTTCACCCAGTTCTCCTCTGAATCATTGGCAAACTTCAGACGGGCCTGTACATGTGCTCTCTTGAGCAGGGGGACCTTGCGGGCGCTGCAGGATTTCAGTCCTTCACGGCGTAGTGTGTTACCATTTGTTTTCTTGGTGACTATGGTCCCAGCTGCCTTGAGATCATTGACAAGATCCTCCCGTGTAGTTCTGGGCTGATTCCTCACCCTGGAGCCCCAGTCCGAGGGACATTGACATTTATTTTGTGTTTCTTCCATTTGCGAATAATTGCAGCAACTGTTGTCACCTTCTCACCAAGCTGCTTGGCGATGGTCTTGTAGCCCATTCCTCCCTTGTGTAGGTTTACAATCTTGTCCCTGACATCCTTGGACAGCTCTTTGGTCTTGGCCATGGTGGAGAGTTTGGAATCTGATTGATTGATTGATTGATTGCTTCTGTGGAAAGGCTGTCTTTTATACAGGCAACAAACTGAGATTAGGAGCAATCCCTTTAAGAGAGTGCTCCTAATCTCAGCTTGTTACCTGTATAAAAGACACCTGACAGCCAGAAATCTTGCTGATTGATAGGGGATCAAATACTTATTTCACTCATTAAAATTCAAATCAGTTTATAACTTTTTTTAAATGGAATTTTCTGGATTTTTTTTGTTGCTATTCTGTCTCTCACTGTTAAAATAAACCTACCATTAAAATTATAGACTGATCATTTCTTTGTCAGTGGGCAAACATAAAAAATCAGCAGGGGAGCAAATAATTTTTTTCCCCACTGTATAGCAACAAGCAAATTTGATGAGGTGTATACAAGTGTGCATAAAACATAAAACATGAATAATGACTTAAGCTTGGTCACTAGCAGAGAGTGTTTACCCATTTGGCACGGTCAACATTGTCCCGGAAGGGGAAGAAAGCATCTGAACTGAGGGCCACTGCCTGCAGAGAACTGATCCAGTTCTTCTTCTCAACCTCTGACAGAGTCTCAGGAACCTCGTCAAACAGACACTTCCAAACCTCCATATCTGGACCCTAATGAACAAAAAAAGCATTCAATATCATTAGGAAAAACTCCACAGCCCAGCAATCTACAAAGATACCGTGGTGCATAAAATTCATTCTAAGATTTTATAAATTTCCAAGATTTGCCTGATGGTGTTTATTATTTTATTATTATTAATAATAATTATTGTATTTTATTTATTATACCACCCAAAGCATTAAATGAAATAAAACACTGTGCCATTTTCACAGGCACGTTTTCCACCCAAATTCCTATTACATCATATTTCATTTGGATTTTGGTGTGAAATAAGCCACACATTTCTTGACAGCTTTCATGAGATTCACCCAAATATATTACACTTTCATGATCCCAAATGTCACAAAATGACAAACTAAATAAACATCACATTTGCACATTAAGTCCACAAATTATTTGAAAACAGAAAATGTGCATTATTCACTAAAAGTACTGCAACTTTTGGAACTAGTCAAGTATGGTTTTTGGCTGATGTAGATCTCAAAAATATTTGCCAAGTTAACTAGGCTGGCCAATACATCCCTCCATGACCAGTACAAATTACAAATTTTTGAATACTCTACCTCTCCAATTGTTCCGCTGACATACTGATCAATGGCATTAGCCATCTCTGCACGTTTAACTCCGCTGCGGAATTTCATATTGAGCACTCTTGGATGGTGCCTGAGCCACCAGTTATCAGCCTTGTCTCCTGCCAGCCGAGTGCAGTGGATACGAGACTGCTGCCCAGCACCGATCCCAATCACCTAACAAACACACACACGTAGTACACAATTTTGTATAACTCATTTTCAACCATTTACATGTTTTGACATTTAAATTAAATTAAAACTTTTTGTTTTTAAAGTCTTGGGTTACCTGACCATCCTTTGCATAACACACAGAGTTGGACTGAGTGTACTTCACTGCGATACTGGCTACAATGAGGTCTCGTAGGGCACTCTCAGAGAGCTTTCATGGGGGGAAAAAAAACAAATCACTTAATCTGGTACCTTTTTTTTTTTTTTTTTTTACATATTAACATTAATATCACGGCCCTCTTTCCACAGTCCAATCAAATCACAATTCAAAAACTGAACTTTTTACTATACAATATGGTTTTAAAAAGTACATTTCACAAATGTTACAACAAAATCAACTGCATATTGAAAACAATTTGATCAATTTGCCTAATTAAAATCAGAAATTACACAAATAAAACAATAATAGTGTTTCTCACCTTGCCCTTTGACACAATGTTGCTGAAGAGCTCTTTATCAATGACAGCTCCATTCCTCTTCTGTTTGAGGTGCAAACCAAACAGCACTCTCACCTCCTCTTCATCAGGTTCATACTCGGGATCCATCTTAAAAAAAAAAAAAAAAACAAATACCATACATTACATTATGCAGGCTTAGAGTTGAAGCACATGGGCTTTGGGCAAGTTTGGGGACAGCAAGATTTATTTTATTTTTTTTTTCTTCTGAAAAATCATTAATAAAGTGACAGTAAAGACTTTTACATTGTAACAAAAGAATAGTATTAAAAAAAAATTAATAAATAAATAATATTATAAGAATAAGTGTTTCTTGAGCAGCAAACCAGCATATTAGAGTGATTTCTAAAGAATCATGTGACACTGGTCATGTGAGACTGGAGGAATGATGCTGAAATAAATGCTGAAATAAAATATCTTAAAAATAGAAAACAGCTATTTTAAATTGTAATAATATTCACAATAGTACTGTTTTCATGGTCAAGTAAATGAAGTCCTGGTGAGCACGAGGGACTTATTTCATGAATATATATATAATAATAATAATAATCTTACTGACCCCAAACTTACTGTATGCATAATCAGAAATGTATATATTGACCAAAAAGAAATGTGAAGCAAACTTAGTCAAGTAACAATTCTTGCGTCTCTTTAATCAATGAACAAGCATGGTTTACCTGAAGGACGCAATAGTTTCCATTCTTCTTTTTGGAGAGAATGCGCAGTGCTTCCTCATCATAACCAGGAGCAACGATACCATCTGACACCTAAGGAAATTGAGTAAAGTTTTATATAAAATGTACAAATAGATCCATTTGTTAAATAAGAGGCTAATATGAACTCTTAGATGTGATTCAAAAAGTTCTCACACACCTCTCTGGAGATGATCTTGGCAGTAGGGACGTCACAGATGTCAGACAAAGCAATGAAGTCTCCAAAGGAGGACATCCTGTCAGAACCTACAAGATATTTTTTCAGATTTTTCCACACTTTAGGCTTAAACATGCCAAAGTACACGCCTGATGATTCATTCTTCTATTCTTATTACTATAGTTAAAAAAAATGAAGATGCATGGACAGAAGTTTCACCTCTGGCTCTGGCGTATGCAGTGGCGAGAGGGGTGAGATCCTGGAGCATGTCATTCACCATACACACCTTGGCCTCATCTTCGCTCAAAGGGACACCAACTGCAGCTCCTGAAAGGTGAAAATGTGTCTCAAATGTTTGTCTTAAAGTCTAAGCCCTTTCCTGAAACTACAAGAAAGACATGAGCTTAACTTGCATCTGAGAAACAAGTTTGCATGCATACCTGCGGGACTGACATGTTTAAATGAAGTGGCTGCTGGCAACCCAAGAGCTTTCTTCAACTCTCTCACCAGCTGCCAGGCGTTCAGAGCATCGCACAGGTTAATGAAGCCTGGAGATCCATTCAGCACTGAGACCAAGTCAGAAATGTAGAAGATTTTAATATTCTACGTTTTGTGGTTGAACATTGATCTGGTAGTGATATATGTGATCCTATATACCGGTAAGTGGAAGTGTTGGGCGTAGAGTGTAGAGCTGAGCAGGTGCTTGATGGGGGTTCATGCCGTACCGCAGGGGCAGCTGGGAAATTCCTCGACTGTATTCACGTCTGAAGTAATCAGAAATGGCCTCGTCGTACTGAGCGGTGTGTGTGAAGGCCTGAGATATTACAAATATAAATTCACACATACATTCCAAGTTAACTAAAGTCACATTTGAACAACTGAAATTGGGGTTCTTGTTAATTGTTGATCAAAATAGAAAACTTAAGCTGACTGATGGGTTTATCAAGGATTAAAGCAGATGTCTAAAGAGAAGGGGTGCTAATATGTTATGATAATTTGATGAGACAGCTACATAAAAATGCTGACATTAAAATGATACATTTTTTAAATTCTATACTGTTTTAAGTACATGCTGCTGTTCAAACATTTTTTTATTCATACTTTAACAAGAATTCTTTAAATTGATAAAATGTTACAGGAAAGACGTGTAAAATGTTACAAAATATTTCTATTTCAAACAAATGCTGTTCCTTTGAACTTTCTATTTATCAAAGAAATCTGAAAAATGTATCAGTTTCCACAAAAATATGAAGCAGCACAGCTATTTTCAACTTTGATCATCATAAATGTTTCTTGAGCAGGAAATCAGCATATTAGAATGATTTCTGAAGGATCATGTGACACTGATGGCAGAGCTGAATTTTCAACATTTCTTCACAGGAATAAATTACGTTTTACAATATTTATACACATATATATATATTTTTTTTTAAAATAAGGTCATAAGAACATAATTTTATTTAACACAATGTCCCAACTGATAACTTCAGATGCTTGAACTTTGGTTGCAACTTTCCCCATCTTCAGCAATCATCTGAAACCCAATCTGATCAAAAACATGCAAACGCCTCATGATCTCACAGCTGTATTTTTTATTTTAAAGGGTTATCAGCACAGTTAAACATGAGAAGTCAATGGGTCAGAACTTAAGCAGGGCAAAAATACCACTAAACGTGATAAAACGCCCCTGCTATTTAAACTGTGGGACCAAAAACAATTTCTGTTCAATTTTAAGTATGACTAACAGGCCAAGTTTACTGTTTGTTTCAGGTAAAAGGCCAGAAAGCATGAATTGGATACGAGTAAGCCAATTGCTCAATGCTAACAGCAAGTCTTTGTGCATGTCTGAACATGATTTACCACAAAATTCAGAACACTAGTTATTCACGTCTTGCATCTAAAAAGGGTTTAATTCATTTAGAATTACAATGTAGTATATTATGTTTTATAGTATATCATATTACACCACTTTATGTGAATAGGCCTATGATATAGTTCAGTATTACATTAAAATTAATCTGTCTGTTAGTCAAACAGTTAATCTGAACATTAATTGTATTAGTGGTGAAAATCCTCCTCTGGAGTTCAGTGGGTTCAGATCACGTCAGGTGAGGTTCATTGAGTTTTGAATATGCAAAGGTCAGTGGGTCTTCAAAGTTTATCAAACATCCTTTCAGATAGGATTGTCATGGTTACCTTGAGTGCAAGAGTTTTGCGGGTTTCCATTGTGGTATCATGGTTGTCGGAGGATTCCATTTCCTTGGCAACAACATCATAGTCAGATGGATCACAGACTACAGTGACTCTGGCGTGATTCTTAGCTGCCGCTCGAAGAAGAGTAACCCCACCTAAATATGATTGTGGGATTAATGGTGATATTTTTGTTAACCGGGTGAATCTCACAAAGGCTATCAAGTAAAAAAAAAAAAAAAATGTGCCAATTAAACATTTTCCAAAATTCAATACTTAGTAATTAGCACCACAGACCAGTGTTGTTGTTTTTAACTAAAACTAAAGCTACTAAAAATTGTCCGTTAAATAAAATGAAGTTTAAATAACACAAAATATAAATATTAGATTAAAAATTTTAATTTAAAAAAAAAAAAAAAAAAAACTTGAATAGAAATTAGAAATATTGCCTTGGAAACTAGCTGAAATAAAATACATTTAAAAGTGGAAGTACTAAAATAACTAAATTAAAACTAAAATAAAAATAAATTAAAGCTAAAAAAACGAAACAAAACAAAAATAGTAAAATAAAACACAAATGACAAACAAACTAAATTTGAAATTAAATCTTAAAATATAATAGGGTCATTCTTCATTTGTGGTGGCAAGAAGTGTCCCTCTTTGTAGCAGCTAAAATACTTCAAATGCTAATACATCAAAGTATTTACATGTTTGTATCCTGAAAATAATTATTGCAGTTAAAAGTGACAATTTTGTTTTAAAATATATATTTAATTGACAGATTTTGTGTGTAACAATCTGCACATTCCTACTGGGATGTAATTGCAACAATACAACATATTTAACACAAATAATAATTACACTAATTAAATGTATCTGATTAAAATTAATTAAAAATTAAAACCTTCTTAAGCTTCATTTTACTGAATATAGAAAATTATACAAAATCAGTATAAATATGTATATTTTGCATGCAAAAGTTAATGTGATATGCATTTTTATTTTAAATAACAACGGAAATTAATTTCGGAAGGAAAAGTCGTTACTTGTTACTTTTTCTCTCTGCAAAATATATTTTCTTTTAATTTTTACAGAAAAATATATCCCGGACTTGTGCGGCACTGTCTTTGTAAGACTCAACTAATAAGTTTGAATGGATAATTTCCTAGTTTAGTTGACTCTTACACTTATAATATTGCTTATAATCGTTACTCTACAGCACATTTAAAAGTTTTCCTCTATAGAAATGCATCATCAAATTTCTTAAACATACAAAAACCATTCAAAGCAAATATTAAATAAGGAGTCAATTCTAAGCCCTTTAATCAAAACCCTGTGAACCATTAACAGTGTACTGACCGATGTCAATCTGCTCAACAGCGTCTTCCACAGTCACACTGGGGGAGGCAACAGTCTTCACAAACGGGTAAAGGTTGCACACAGCCACTCTTGAAAAACACAAGTTCACATAAATATTAAGTACTACTGTCTTTTCTCTTGATTTACTCATTTAAAAATTATTTACCAACTACAATTAACAAAATTATGCAGACTAGAAGTCTAGCATGACATGATTGCATCATTACTATAATACATAGTTCACAGTGATCATATGACCCTGTCAGCCAATCAAACTTCTCTCTAAATGGCTGAGAGTCAGTAAGTGAGATGAAGACTTTTGGTCACACCACAGCAGAACTATTTGAATTATCAGTGATTAGATTACCCATGCTGAGTCTCCACTTCTAACAAAAAAGCCAATTGAAAGCATGTTAGCACCACTAAAACTGATTATATCCGTACTGGTGTCACATGACGATCATTCATGAAATAACATGACCTGAATTTAAAATCACTAAAGCAGAACTTGCCAAATAAGTACCATGGTTTTACCACTGTAACACAGATAGCATTGGAATGGTTTGCTTACTGAACAGTATTACCTGACAAGACTAAACCCTAGTTTTTCCATATCAGCCTTATCAGAGGGAGTTTGTCTGGCCAAAATACCACCGTGGACAGCAGGATGAAGGGTCTTGACTCTTCCTCCAAGCATTTCAGGGAATCCAGTGAGATCAGATACATCCCTGTATGAAAAAAATAAAATTACATATACACATACACATACATACATATATATATATATATATATACCGTACATATATATATATGTACGGGAAAGTCGTGGCCTAATGGTTAGAGAGTCGGACTCATAACCTAAAGGTTGCGGGTTCGAGTCTCGGGCCGGCAGGAATTGTAGGTGGGGGGAGTGAGTGTACAGCGCTCTCTCCACCCTCAATACCATGACTGAGGTGCCCTTGAGCAAGGCACCGAACCCCCAACTGCTCCCCGGGCGCCGCAGCATAAAAATGGCTGCCCACTGCTCCGGGTGTGTGTTCACGGTGTGTGTGTTCACTGCTGTGTGTGTGCACTTTGGATGGGTTAATTGCAGAGCACAAATTCCGAGTATGGGTCACCATACTTGGCCACATGTCACTTCACTTCACTTCACTTCATATATACACACACACAACATTAAACATTTTAAAATGACAAGAGGGTGAGTAGGGGTACATGAACCCCCTTTAAAACAATGTTACACCTGCAAGATTTAGCACCGCCTTAGTATTAAACAAATCACAGCAGCTATAAATAAATGTAATTGATATGCAGTGAAAAAAAAAAATAAAATAAAAAAAAAATAAAAGTGTGACCTGACAGTGAGTCCAGCATCTCGGAGAGTTTTGGCGGTGCCGCCTGATGCCACTAATGACAGACCCACTGATACCAGACGCCTGGCAAACTCCACCAGTCCGGTTTTATCAGAAACACTCAGCAATGCTGAAAGAGATCATCAATTAGTCATATCAATTAAACTGCACATACACAAGAAAATGCATCTGACATTTAACAACTGCAGCAGGATGGGTTACTTTAACTTCTTCAACTGCATGTGATGCATCACTTTTGCACAAATCCAGGCTTCATAAAGTAAAACAATGACGGAATCAGTTTGTTGATACCATGGTACTTCATTAAATACTGTAACAGTACTATTTCAGACAGTAAACTCTAAGGTACTTCCATATAATCAGTTTTTTATTTATTCTTTTTATTTTTTTATTTTTTTTGCATGAAATTCGTCCATCACTGCATAGGTAGTATTACAAAGAAAACCATGGTATTACCATTATACCTTGTCCCAAAAACCATGGTACATATGGTGAGTGATACCAGGGTTTAGAAAACAGCAATACTTAGATAATATGGTACTGCAGCCAGACCAATTCAAATACATTAGCATATAGTACTATCATCACGGTAGTGTCAAAAAGCATGGTTTTTACTAGTGACATCAGAGCAGTTTTCAGAATGAAAACCATATATAAACTCTTTTCTAATTGAAATTGTCTATAAAGTTTCATTTTAATGTCAGTAAAGTGAGTTGTGACCGACTGCTCAACAAGACACTGCGACAAGACATCTCCAAACAAAAACAAACACAACACAAAGTATTTGATTTGTAGGCAGCAACGTGCAGAAGGTAAAAAAGACACAAGATTACCTAGTTCGGATGCCATGCTGCAGGTAAAACAGAGTAAATCTGAGATTTGTGCTGTAGCGTCTCGTGCACCGCGCGATGTTAATCAAAACACGTGGATGCAATAGTTTTATCCGCGTAGATGCATGATGGGAAATGTAGTTTTTACATCAAACGACACTCCCACTTTAACGTAAGACGAGGAAGCGTTTTATTTCGTTTTACTTACAGAAAAAAATATCATAAATAATACATATATAATACAAACGATAATGCATTAGCAAACTTATAAATATACAGTTAAGCAATGAAAACACAAAAACATAGGATACATAAAACTTAGGATACAAGGCATGAAAATGAAAAAAAAAAAATCACTTATAATTGAGTGACTTTACAAAGTTGACATTTACCTGAACACACCAATAGATGGCGCCTCGAGCACACCTTGCGCTCGCACATCATTTGTAAGCATTCAGGCTCCTCGTTTTGTCCTCGATGTCCTCTTTTGAACCAGTAGAGCATGAGCAGTTCGGAGAGACTCACATGATGCTTATCTCAATAAATAGAGCTGAAAATCCCCGAACATCAAACTCTTTTACAGTAAAAATCAATGGCACCAAATATCTGAATGTAAAGTATCTGATAACAAAATATAAAAAAGTCATTTATATCAATTAAGATAACACAAGCACATTTGTAAATAAACAACATTTCACTAAATGAAATTTGAAACGATAAACAATAAAAAAAGCTATTTGAACATTTTAGCCACACCTAAAATGTAATAATGCAGTAACTTAATAAAATAATAGTTTAATTGTAAAGTAAGCTAGCTCATTTTGAGGTATAGTAGATTAAAGAAAGTTTCATTAAAGTTTCAAGCAAGTCATTAAATGTGTAAAAAAATAAAATTCAAAAAAAAAAAAAAAAACAGTGAGGAGTGGAAGTCAAAGAATTTATGATTTGGTTGTACAATACTTATAGATTGTACCTACTGTATATATAGGTTTTTTACATCCTGAGAAGAATTTCACCTATTTTTATGGCAAGAGAATAATGTAGATGATGCGAACTTTAAAGGCAAACAACTGAACTATGTTGAACCCTACATGCATGTAATAATAATAATAATAATGAAAAACAGTGTGTTTTAAGGACATTCAGGGCAAACTAATCTAATCTAATCTCAGACTAATCTCATGGCAATTCACTACTTTACATTTCGCTGAATTGGTGGCTAATTTATATTCTATACTCAAATAATAATAATAATAATTATTATTTATATATATATATATATATATATATATATATATATATATACACACATACATACATATATGTATATATATACACATACACTGACCATTTATGTCAATCCAATGTAATGATTTCCCTTCAATACCCTGCTCCCTGTATATATTAAATATTTTATATGGACTGGTTTTATATGTGTTGTAGTTGAAATCAAATCAGGATTGAGCAGGAACAAGAGTAATACTATGACGCTATGTATATGTAGCATTTGGCCATAAAAATGAGTTGGCGGAAGACAACCAGTCAAATTCAGGGTGATTATAGATTACTAAAGCTAAAACAATAAAATAAGATTTTCATTACATAAAAACAAATAATTACTGAAATGAAATCAAATACAAAACTTGTTTTAACCTCTTAATACCCTGCGGCCTCATATGAGGACATTATATTTTAGTGAATTTCTCTGAGACTCTGCCACAGTTTTAAGTCTGGATGTCCTGTACAGAGCACATTCAGGGCTTTTCAGAGATACCAAATGATTGGATGTTTCACCATGACCACTCCCTCTCCTTGGTCTTCAAAAATGTCTGAAATTAATTTAGTGACACTCTTATGGAAATATGATAATATTTTGTAATTATCATTTAAATCTGTATAATTTTTAAATTGTGTGTCATAAATAAACATCTCAGGAAAATGTTATGGGGTTTCAAATCAAAATATGACTTTCTGTTATGAAACAGGACGTTGATTTCATACATGTCCTCATATGAGGACACCAGGACTAAAAGCATGTTTATTACACGTTTTGGGAGACGTAACAAATGAATAGGGAAAGAAATTATATTTCAGTATTCTATGAAATATTATATATTATTATGAAAATCTTGTCAATTGTTACTCCCATTATTACACTTCTTTTTTCATTACACGTTGCCCCAAAAACACATTAATATGCAAATTAGATTTAGTTTATGGAGACATTGTATATAATGAGAAAACCCGTTTATGACCATTTTACACACATTTTGCAGAAAGAAAAATGGTACATCGAATCATTCTGTTATAACATAGTTGAGAATCATCTTTATACAAAGTTTGGTAAAAAAAAAAATAAAAAATCTTGAAAACTTAAAATGTATTCGTGATTTAAAACAGTTATTTTTGCCTATGCATGTTCATTCATGTCTTTTATTATTTTTATTTTTTTTTAAAGAAATTGAGTCCTGATGTCCTCTTCTGAGGACATAGCATAACTTATGAATGAAATATCATGTTTTATTTTATTTTTTTTTCCATTATTTTTAATGCGCTAAACAATGTAAAGAACATTTTTTTTTTTTTTTTTTTTTTTTTTTTCCAGAAAAGTTTTTTTCTCTGGTCTTAAGAGGTTAATGAACTGGATAAACTAAAATAACTATAAATAAAACTGAAAGAAATTAATAAAAAAAAATTTTTTTTTAAAACACAAAAAGTAATAAAAATGAAAATAAACAACAAAATTAATAAAACGTCACCTAAAATGAAAATGAAAATGGGAAAGATAAATTCCAAAATATTAGTGAAAACAATAGTATCAAAAATAATACTGGCCCAGATTCAAACTCAAGTTGGCCACACAAGCACCACAGCATGTGTGCAAACAACTAGGCCACATCTCCAAATACCACTTTATTTTCAGGGTGGAAAATAAATTTAAAGACCCACTCGTCAGGATGGCTTAAATTATTTGCTTCTGCAAAAGCCTTGAGTTTTTACAGTAAGATGCATGTCTTCTGTCAGCTCAGTAACGGGTGTGTTTGGGTTAAAATATATAATGAGTTCATTAGGGCATATTCCAGTTAGGGTGTCGTTTTAATTACTGGGCTTGTGCCAATCCAAGCACTCTTACGACTTTTGGAAACCTGTCTTTGTAATTTAATTAAAGTGAACAAATGGTATGCGCAAACTTGGCCCTGGAGGGCAATTAAGACAGAATTGCGAGCAAGTGAACCCCAACTGGACGATTTGCGCCGCCTATGTCAGTTAAGTTGATTGCATCGATTTCATTGATTTGCAGCAGCTTCAGGCTAATTTCATCTCCCAAGGTGTGCACTCTATCTCCAGAGGCATTACTTATTTATTTATTTCTTTAGCCGTCCACAGTCCACCTCTTTAGATTTTGCCAAGTGATTAGATGAAAGTGTTTCATCAGGGGCAACAAAAAGTCTCTTTTGCTAAGGGTGCCGTGAGGTTGGGGGAATCAATAACTTTTTATTTGCCTCAGGGTCAGCACAGGTTGGATGTTATTGATGCTCTTAAATGCATCACAACTCTCTTTAGTCGAGGAGTGCAAAATGCTGAGGTAGGCGAGAAAGTGGCCTAGACCAGGGAAAACAACATATGTTTTGAAACCCATTTACATATGCAACGTAACGGTCAAATATTCTGGATTGCTTATGCTAACATTGTTGCAAAAATAATTTGAGGAGGTTAACATGATATTATTTGAGGTAGCATGCTATTTAAAGTAATAGTTCACCCCCAAAAAATGAAAAGAGTTTGTTTCTTCATTGGAGTAGATTTGGAGAAATGTAGCATCACTTGCTCACCATGGATCGTCTGTGCACTCTAAAAAATGCTGGGTTAAATACAACCCAGTGCTGGGTAAATATTGGACAGAACACATGCTGGGTTGTTTTCAACCAACAGTTGGGTTAAATGTTTAACCCAACCTTCTGGGCAGTAACCCAACCGGTGGATCTAAACAACCCAATCTCTGGGTTCGTCCATATTTTATCCAGCATTTTTTAGAGTGTAGTGAATGGGTGCCGTCAGAATAAGAGTCCAAACAGCAGATAAACACACCACAAAAGATATCCACAAGTAATTCACACCACTCCAGTGCATCAGTTAAAATCTTGTGAAGTGAAAAGATGTGTGCTTGTAAGAAAAAAAAAAAACAATCATTAAAATGTTATATTGGCCAAAATACAAGCCTATAATCCATAATAACGCTTACTCCAGTGAAAAAGTCCATCTCCTTTTGTCCTTTCACATCAAATTCCACCAACTGTTTTTGCTGGTAAACAGTGCTTGATCTGTGCATATTTCTCTCCTGATTCAGATAAGATGACTTTTTCACTGGAGAAAGCAATATTATGCATAGAGGACTCATATTTTAGCTGGAGGCAATGATTTTAAGGAAAAAAAAAAAAAAACACCTTGATGAAATTGTTTCTTACAAACACGCAGCTTTTTATGTCACAAGACATTAATTGATGGACTGGAGTTTTGTGGATTACTTGTGGATTATTGTGGTGTTTTTATCAGCTGTTTGGACTCTCATTCTGACGGCACCCATTCACTGCAGAGGATCCATTGTTGAGCAAGTGATGTAATGCTACATTTCTCCAAATCTGTTCTGATGTCTTATGGATTCTTCAGTGTAAACCTATGAGATTTTTCCACCTCTTTTATCATCCATCAGATTAAAATGATAAATTTCTTCTCAACAAACTGCACGATGTGAGGTGTTATTTCATATCTGTAGCATAAACGGTGCAGGACACAGTTTAACACTTAGGGTTAGGGTTTGTTTCAAATGTCACACTCAATTGGTTTCCAACATTTCATTAGGAGATTCATTGATTCATTGATAATAAAGTCACCTCCTACAGTACAAATCTTGCAACCTTGACACCAAATCTAGAAATCAGCTTGCCACAAATCCTCAGAAGTCCTTGAACTGTCCTTGCTTACCGTATCTGTATATCTTTTACGTTTTTTTTATTTATTTTTTTTTATTTATTTTTTTTTCCACCAGCTTGATCAGTGTGATGGTTACATTTATCTTCTGCTCTGCTGTGATTGTGTCTAATTGGCAGATCAGGACTTCATTAAAGCAGATTAAGTGTGAGGGAAGATGGGTAAAACACAGTGTTGTATCAGTGAACGGGGTGATGTGAAGGAGAGAATTAGCTGATTAAAATGGACAAAGCGCGAGGACATAAGGTGGGAGTGGCTGCGGGTGATTGATGGGTAGTTGCAGCAGGTTGAAGTGTTTGGGTAAGGCCTGTCAGCGAGCTGGTAGGGAAAGAGTGAGGTGTCTTCATCAATTTAGAGCCATTATCATGTCAAAAGGAGAGATGCCATCTGCATGAGACTGCTTTGCAGGCAATCAATCTCATGCAAAAAAAAAAAAAAGCGTGTGTATGTGTGTGTGTGTGTGTGTGCATCTATTTCTTTGTATTGTAATGTCTTGCAAACATGCACTATTACTATGCACACAAATGCATTCAAATAGAGGATTTTGGGGCTAGTTGTCACACAGGGAAGAGGTGTATTTCAGTATTATTATAGTTAACTAAAACTATAGCTATATAAAAAAAATAAATAAATAAACTTGAATTTATAAAATAATCTAGCCAAGTTAATTTAACTTGACATATTAAAATAACTAGAACTAAAAGTTACGCTAAAATAAAAATTAATTTTATAGAATAATAAATAAATAAATAAATAAAAATGACATTGACGTATCAAAATTACTAAAACTTTAATATAAAAAACTAATTCAAAATTCACACTATAAAAGTATCTCAAGGACACTAAATAACATTGAATAATACAATTTTCAAGCAATGTTTTTGTATTTTAACTTTAAAATATTTAATTTACAAATATTATATAATTTACAAAAACATTGACAACAACAAATAATAATTTAATACATTTAATAATTTAATCTTTTTTTAAATACACTGTATATAAAGAAGGTACAATTTATGATTATAATAATTAATTATATTTTATGTGTAACATTCAATATTTTCTTTAGTGATTTACTGTCAGTGTGTGTTCAGTAGACTGTATCTTTTTGTTTTCTGTATCAAAAATTAAAATACAATGAAAAAAAGCTACTTTTTCACCGCAGTAAAAGTGTGACAACTATCCCCAGTCTTCCATATGCTCAACTGCACAAACTGTCAAACACTTAAAAGTCTTTTTAGGTACTTGTAGCACTTTTGCATTTGTGTTAAGCAGAGGTTATAAACACACACCCATAAATTCATGCACACCCCTCCCTCACAGAGCATCTTTACCGTAAGCCTGTTTAATTTTCCTGAAATAGGCAGCTGACAGCCGCTTCATATTGATGGAGTGTGAGGAGACAAATGCAAAGATGGAGTGACATGCTGTTATCTGTCCCCGGACGCTGTTCATCCTCTCATCTCATTGCATACACAAACACACACATTCATCCAGTTACTTTTTAGTATCACTTATCATGATTACAGTGAGAAAGCGGTGACCATTTGCATTAAACACCTTGTTAGAATGTTGACACAGAGAACGGTTGGTAAGAGTGATATTAGTTGATATGGATATTAATGGTCGAAATGAACCTATAAGAGAGTGTTTAATGGTATTTTTCACCTCTTTACATCTATAACAAGTTTAGAAATCACTGTATGAATGATGCATTTCATGCAGTTGCATTTATAATGCTGTCTGTTTGCTGTGATTTGTCATAATTCAGAAAATCCAATTTGCTATTTGGAAATGCAAACATACTGTTGCTTGAATAACCTTTATTATCAGTTTTGGTATATCGATTTTTAGAGGGACATACAGCGATGAGGGGAAATGTTGAATGAGGTGATGGAACTCAGGATGGCAGCACCTTTAATGGCTGTAATTATACCAAGTGGATGGTTCCACTCTGGATTACAACCTTCTGCCACAAGCTGAAGTGCTCTGATAAATGAGGGGTGTAATCTTTCAAGATACACAAATACACAGGTTCACACATATACATGCACATATATGCACATCTCCTTGAAGGTTTGCTCAAGAGTATTTTACCTGTCTGGTGAGATGTATTAAGCATTACAGAAATTTCCATGTCATTTACAGTATGTTTTTATGTTAGGTGTTTGTGGTTAATGCAGGGAGTGTATGGGTAAAACAGAGATTTTTTTTTTTATTTTTTTTTTTTTATACCATTCATTGGTACCATTGTACTGGTGCTGGATAATTTACAGTGACTCGTTCTGTAGGTTATATAGATATGCCAGTTTCAACCAATTTGTTCAAAAACAAATTCAGAAATGAAATAAGTGACTTGCTGAATTTGAAACTATGTACTAGCATATTACTCTTAATATTTTACCACCATATCATATGGCAGAAATATGCTGCAAACAAGTGGCTGTCTTTTTGAGTGAGTAATTGAATCATTCATTCATACGATTCATTCAAAAATGGACAATAATTCAGAAACTGAACAAGTGACAGTCTTTATGGATCATTGAATCTTTCTCATTCATTCAACGGATTCATTCAAAAGCTGATTTATTTAGGAATGAAACGAATGGCTGGTTTTAAGAGTGAGCCATTGTATAATTCATTCAATATTCCTTCAAAAATGGTAATTCATTTAGAAACGAAACAAGCGACAAACTTTATGAGTAAGTCAAAAAATTATTCATTGAACCATTTGGTTAAAATCTCTGTTTCATTCAAGAAATTGTTTTGTTTCCCTCGAATATTAGCATTATCGTTGGGCTTGTGTCTTATACAGTCAATTCAATGCCTTGTTGATGACTGGAAAGAGCAGTCTTGATATTATTTTTTAAGTAATATCAAGTGCATCTCATATAATGCAATGTTTAAAAAAAAAAAAAAAAAAAAAAAAAAAAAAACCTTTTTGAGATGAGAAAATGTCTCCATCGTTTGTAGACACACCATGGTCTTCGTTAAATCCTAATGAACCCTAATGTTATTTAAAGTAGGGAAAGTAGGCAATATAATCATCTCAAGGAATGATACAGATTAACTAATTTCATATCATTCTGTAAGCAATAATCCTAAATCAAATTGCTTAGAAAAGTAATAGCACACCTTTCATCAACAAGATGCTAGATTTGAGGTATGTCAAACTCAATAAACGAGGTTACTTTGTTCTAAAACCTAATTAATAAGAAGTTACATTTTTCAAGGATTATTACAAATTAAATAAACATAAGTAAATTCTCACAACCTTACAAAGGATGTGGCAGATTTTATGTTAAATCAACAAATGCCCAAAGTCACAATTGAATATGGCATTTCGGGGGCATTTAAAACTAATTTTCCCTTCATTTATATTAGTGTGTGCAAAGAGTAATCCTTTATGTTTAAGTCTGGCAGTGTGCACTGCCTTAATTAAACATGTTGAATGTGTTTTATAAGTGGGCGTGGCTACTCATTTCAGTCAATTAGCTGCCGGCACCAGGGCCACGGGGCCATCTGTATAAAAAGACATGAACTAATTGACCCGTCTTCCTCTGGACGAGTGCGTGAGAGAGGAGAGGGGGATGCAGTGATGAGAGTGATGAACGGCAATGTGTCAGATCGGCACACAGATTAACCTCAGGTCCAATCGAGCGCCAGTTAATTAACCCTACTGATGAAATGAACTGAGTATTATATCCCCCAACCGCATCTATCAATGACATCGCTGACTGCCTTCATCTTCAGCAGAGTTTCCAGGAGAGATCCAAGGATTTGGAAAGAACCGCAAACTAGCCCATGAGAGAAAACATCCTGAAATGTATTAAATAAATATTTATTTATTTACTTTTTTATTATTATTTAAATAAAAGTAACGGTTGAACAAAGTAAAACATATTAAAATTTAGAAGATCTTATCTATTTGTTTAAATTGTTGTATTTCCATAAATTAATTTATTTGATTTTGTCTCTCATTTATTAATCAAGAAATTCTAAATTATTATTATTATTATTATTATTATTATTAATTTGCCATATGTGTAAACTTAGTGAAATCTAGAATTATCTCTTTTTGAATCATATTGTAAAACAATGATTTTATAATTACAATGATGTTATATATTAGTTATAATTAAATATGATCTCTATTATTTTAAAGTGGATAAAGTGTTTCAGAAAAAAAAAAACATAGTAAGAAGAATATTTTCATTTCAGTATAATCTAAATGGATTTTATATAACTCTAAAATTAAAACAGTGGTGAATGATAGCATAAAATTTGTGGATTTCCTGTAAACATTTTCATTTAAATTAAAGTATTCTATTTTATTGTTTAACTTTTGTTGCATTACACATCTGTCATATCTATCAAATAATGTGACTACATTCTGTATCTGTTGCATCAGTAGTAAAATAGTAGTAAAACATTCTTTAAAAATACACCCAGCAGAAAGTCACACAAAAATTAGAAATGCATGACTCAGGAAGTTTAAAAATATTTTGTATAGGTACCAGTGATTAATTAAAAAGCAAAAAGGAACAGCTGTCTTGCTACTAACATGCAGCAGTGAGCTGTGGCAACATGTGCTCATAAATGATATAATGATTCAAGCAGAAGTCAATATTAGGTTCATTGCTTTCCATACTCTTATATTCTAATGCAGCCACTCACCAATGCAATGGCATTTACCTAGCAACTGTTGATGAATGTCATCCAATAAGAGCTCGTGTGAGATGTTGGACTCCATTTGATCACAGCTAAGGTGACACAGACACTCAATCGAAATTCTGCCACCAAAAAGCCATTTGTTGTCCAGACAATTTATGAGGAATTGAATAAAATTTGTCAGCTTGACTGAGTAATTGATTTTTTTCATTTCACAATCCTATAGTAGTCAAAGCTCGACAGTAAGCAGTGAAGTGCAAAACTGGCACATTGCAATTTCAACAGGGTTCCTATTGGCAAAACCGTTAGACTACTTAACTTTATAACCTCAATCTATCAGTTCAATAATTTGGGCATAAAGCTACTCAGACAGACTTCTACCCAGACATTGTAAATCAGATTTTCATAGCACTGAAAAAATTTATGTCCCTCTTAGAAGTCTATACTTATGTATGACAAGATCCTGATAAGATTAAAGTAAAAATTAACCATAAGAAACAGTTATAGTCCATATTTGAAGTATTTCATGTGCCATAGAAAAACCATTTTTGATTCCTCAAAGAACCTTTTAGTGAACAGTTCTTGAAACATTTTTTCTTGGTGTGAAGAACATTTTAATATTCTAAGGAACCTTTTTTCCCCGCTATATAACCTTCAGTGCAGTGGAAAGGTTCCATATGTTAGAGAGTCATCATGGAACCAAAGATGCCAATAAAGAACCTTTATTTTTAAGTGTGTACAATATTTTATTTTATTTTATTTTATTTTATTTTATTTTATTTTATTTTATTATTTTATTTTATTTCAATGAAAGTCATTGGAGAAATTGTTTGGACCTGACGTACTTTAAAATATTTTCTTTTGAGTTCCACAGAAGAAGGAAAATCACACAGGTTTGAAATGACGTGGGTAAATAAATGATGACAAATATGTTAATTTTTGCATAAACACATATCTGCTAAATGATATTAGGCTGCTTTCGCATCACATTCAAAGTGAAATCTGCAGGTAGTTAATGTCTAAAACTTTTATTATGATGTTCATATCATGGCAGTTCAGAAATGAAGTGAGCGCTAAAAGGCGCTAAAAGGTTGATGATCTGTTGTGTTTGAAATTAATTTACTACCTACACTAAATCTTACCCTCATTCTAACCATCAGTGTTAACAAAAGCAAACGTGAGATAAAAACACATTTGCTGAAGCAACCGTGCCATTTTAACAAGTGCAGTGTTCTACCAGGTGAGCTACCGAGCAAGTTTACTATATCAGAAAAGCCATATGGAGCTGGTTATATGCTGCAAACATCAAAATGCATTAATTTATTAGTCATACACTACAGTAAAAGTGTTTTGAGGTCACATTGTGCAAGGAACCAGGCAAAAGTCTTCATTAATCAATAACCTGCCCCTGTGATCATAACTTGTGTAAAAAGGAGTAAAAGTTAGGTACTTTTTCAATAAGCCTATGTTGCTTAATTAAAACTTAAGAATTCAAAATTTTACTGAACCTTGGCAAAGATCACTGATACAATCAACTGTGATCTTGTATATGTTTCTTTTGAAAATAAATTTTCTTCACAAATACTTCAACTCAACACATGCCCACCAAAATGTCCATTTTGGACCAACAGATGGTTATTTATTCACTCTTTATCATAATCAGACAGTCTGATGTCCACTTTTCTGAATGGTTAAATAGATGTCCTGTTTGTGCATATCCATGCAAATTTTTACCAAGGACAAATTGAAGTGGTTAATAGATGGTGTCAACATCTGCTGCCCGCACACACTCACATTTTAACATAACATGTCCATATCATTAATCAAGCCATTTAGGCGCTGTGTGAGCTGTCACAATTGTTGTCTGGGAAGTTTTCAATTCTCACAGGTCATTAGAGGGAACGTGTGAGTGAGACAATGGAAGAATAGAGAGGGCTGGTGGTGCATTGTTCTCTGAGGGTTGTCCTCTCGTAGCATGTAGAGATAAAGCTTTCAGACTGGGGAGGCAAAGAGAGGTCAATGTCTAAGCGGGAGATGTTTCTCATCCTTCTCACAGAATGACTTGAGCTGCATTATTCAGTCAAACTATTGAAAATCCATTGTGTCTAGGATTGAAACAAAAATGATCTTATTGGTTAGTATCAGAATTATCCTGCTTATGATAAAGAATTCAAATATTTTAAAAGTATGAAATAAATCCTCTTAAGAAAATAGCTAACTAAAACTATTAAAAATCATTTTGGAAATTGAAATAAAGCTGAAATAAAACATAATATGAATATGAGATTACAAACTTAAATTTACATGAAAATTATAGGTTGTATTGGCAACTTATTATAATAAATATACTATAAAAATACCACTATATACTACTATAAAAATACTATAAAAATTATTTAAATTGTAAATAAAGGTTATTGGAATATGTTTTACAAGAACATACTATTTCATTATGTTCTAATTGAAAATTTCACATTTAATTCAAGGTGTTTTTTCTTTGTTATTATTTGCCATTTCGGAGTGAAAGTGTAAGTTAAGTATGAAAATTACTAAAACTAAGACTGAAATATAAATAAATTTAAGCTGAAATTAAATGACATAAAAAAACTGGCAAAACCACATTAATAATAAAAATGTTAAACAATTAAAATTGATATTATAAAGATAAAAGCTAATTCAAAATGATTTAATATTATAACAGTATATAAAAAGTATTCAAATAAATCAGTTTAAAATCTAAAATCAGAGTAAAATCTACTTAGAAATATAAGAAATAATACAATTGACAAATGCACATAAAATAGCTAAAACAAACTAAAATTGAAGTGAAAACTGAAAATATAAAAATAAAATCTAATACAAAATATCAATAAAAACTATAATAGTTTATAAATCATGCTATAGGTGTGTTGTGTGTATTCATTATTCATGTATTATTTACAAATGGTGGGACCAGTTACACACCAAATTATTACGCATTTTATTATTTATGGTTAAGGTTTGATTATTTATGGTTAAGCACCACTTAGAAGTACACTAACAATTTGGATGATATAACTGAGCATGACACTGATCAAGTATCATGATGACAATCAAAAGACCAAAGGAAACATCATTCAGCGATTATGAAACGATTAGCAGGTTATCCACTGAATTCAATAATCAATTTAAAAGTAATGCTTGTAATATTTTGCATTAAAGTCATTTATAATGCAAGCTAACCAAAGGCAACAGTTGTCAGTGAACCTGTGCTACAGCACAGGTCAATTTTTTAAATTACTCTCATAATTGCCTTGAACTTATATTTGACATTATAAGTCATAGGTCTCGATTATTTCCCTGTAACAAGTTGAAAGTGTTCCGACTCCTTCCCAACCAAAGGTTGCCATTCTCAGACAAATTAGCCAATAAAGGCCACACTTACTGTGTGCTAATGACTTTAACTTCCTCATTGACTTTATATGTCACTTTGCCACCCAGCTTCAAAGGCGATTTATTGTAATCCATCGCAAAACCAGCATCAATTAGCACATATGCTGTAGGTAAGTGCCTAGGCAGGGAGATAATGAAAGATTAGTGAGAGCGGGAACCGGACAGCAGGATACACTGGGAGAAAGGAAACTTCAAAGCCCTCAGGCTTCTCTCTTAAGGGAAGAGATAATGGTGCGTTGAGATAGCAGGGATATCAGGGTGAAAGTAATTATGTCTTCTCGTGTGTGATTGGTACAATATGGGTTGTTTATCTAAAAGCACACAAAGAGGCCCTTGTGTGGGGCTATAAAAAAACCTGGTTGTTAAAGGCGGCCCATTAAACCGCCATAAACCTCACACCATCTCTGGAAGCGTAAGGTGTGTTTGTTACCTGCGTGGAAAAAACAAACAGGTGGCTCATTCCTGATCTGCAGAACCGTTTGAACTTTTAAAATACAGAATATGCTTGTGTGTTTTAATTTAATTTAATTTAATTTTTTTTTTTTTTTTTTTTTTGGTCAAACACCAGACTTTCAGAAATATGCTCTGGCCCAGACACCAAAACTATATTTTATTGCTTATGTAACAATGACAAGCGAACAATTAAGATGAAATAAAAAGCTAAACTTCTAAAAAAAAAAAAAAAAAAAAATAGCCATTTATGTGTGAGAAATTTACATTATCTTACACTATCAAAAGGATTGCAAGTTTGATATTATCAAACAGATTTCTGTAATATGTTTATTTGCTTTTTTGTAAGATTATTATAATGCTTACTATTTGCAACACCTATAAACATGAATTTGATGCAAAAAAGTTTATTCTATTCTATTCTATTCTATTCTATTCTATTATACTATATTATAGTATATTATATTATATTATATTATATTATATTATATTATATTATTGAACAATGACTAGAAAATGACCATAATGAAATAAATAGCTAAACTTTCTGAGTGACATTCTGAATGAGGATTTTAAAGTTTTCTAACATGAGAACTTGATCTATTGCAATTTTTAAATTATCAAACAAATTTCTTTAATTTTCATATTATTATATGTATTATTTCTTGTTGCTCTGTTTATTTACATTATGATGTTTTTACTATTATTATATTATTATCACTTCCTGGAGGATGATGTCAAAAAAGAACTGTAGCTTTTGTTTTCACAAAAGACGAACAGAATAGAAAGTGCATTAGGAAAAAAAATTATTGATGACCAGTTTAAACAATATTCTCAAGAAAACATGTTTAAAGTAAAATATTTAATTAAGGAATGAAAAACAAAAACAAAAAAACACTTGGAATATTTTGTAATAAATTGCCAGTTTGTCATGTCAGATGTTAGTGCTGCACCTCAAACCAAGAGTTAAATGATTTAAAACATTAATTTAAAAGTGGTATTGTAATAAAAGCAATTTCAACAATACAATTGTCATTCTTAAAAAAAAATAAGTTAATATTAAACATTATTTAATTAATTAATGTGTAAACAATAATTAATGTTAATAAATATTCAGTCAATACAATATACTGTATGATATACTGCAAAAATTACCATGTTTAAAAAAAGTTACCATGTAAAAATAACCATGTAAAAATGACCATGTTTTCAGACAGAGAGGACAGGAGGTGTCATGATTATCTTTGAACTCATCTTATCTGAATGAATGACTACTTCCTGAGCCATCACCGTAGCCATGGAAAAACTGATCAACATAATAAAGCTGCATCATTTAATCCCAGCCCAGATAAATTTATGAGTCTCGATGAACCACAACAGATAAAAGCATATTAAGTTTAGCTGCACAAATTACACTGAAGGTACAAATCGAGGACAAAATCATTGATAAATAATGATTTTAAGCTATTTTCTGGCATTTAGGTAAAAGCTGGACATTTATCAGTGTTCAGAAGCAATGCCAGGAAAGGACCTGTCCTCAGAGATGTGTTCAGAGCAGGAAAAATTAGTATAATGCATTAGATGAAACCTCACGCTAATTTTTCAAAAGTTGGTACACTAAAAGGGCTCGTGAATGGCACACGTTTAATAAAACATCTAATAATGAACTCGATTTTTCTTTTTCTGATATAAGTGGTTGAGCTTGTCCAAGCAGATATTACTATTTCAGCATATTATTATTGCTCCAGACAAACTTGACAAAACATTTATTTATTTTTTTTTTTTTTTGCAGTGTAAAATAAAATATAACCATACCAAAATAACCATGGACTGGAATTTGAGTCATGCTAATCAGACGTCTGTTTAATTTCCACTGAAATAAAAGAAACCGCTGACTCAGACAGAGGATCAAAGAGAGGTCATAAGATACTAAGACGTCCGCCGGTCATGACTGTGTGATCTTTGCTGAGCTGCGATAATGACCGCAAAATATGCCTGTAATCGGTGATAAGGCCTTTAATGTTCTGTAAACGCGACAGGTACTAAAGTTTACAGGCCTAAAATTAAATGATAAACTTTGACTTTGAAGGGAATATGAAGACTGCACTGTGATAAGTTCATCCAAAGATGTAAATTTGCTGAAAATTTACTCACCCTCGGGCCATCAAAGATGTAGATGTAAATCATTAAGAAATGTTTAACTTTTAAACCATTGCTTCCTTCTAAAATAGTCCTCTAAAAAGTAAAATGGCTTAAAGATGGATTTGTTTCTAACATGCAGCTTTTTGCTTCACAAGATGTTAATTGATGGACTAGAGTGATTTTGTGGATTATTGAGATGTTTTTATCAGCTGTTTGAACTCTAATTCTGACGGCACCCATTCACTGCAAATGATCCATTGGTGAACAAGTGACGCAATGCAAAATTTCTAAACAATAAAAATAAAAATAAAATAATAATAATAAAAAAAAAAAACCTTCAGATGAAGAAACTTATCTACATCTTCACATTTTCAGCTTTTTTTTTTCTTCTTCATTTTAGGTGAACCATTCCTTTAAGGCACTGTGTCAATGCATGTTTACATTCATATAAGCATTGGTCTAACTCTGTACTATAAAACTTGAAATAAGCTTTTGATGATCTCAAAAATATCTTGTGCTCAAACATCCCATCTGTAGTCAATTTGAAAATTAAAATGGAATATCAATAAAAACTAAAACATTTCTCATGAAGTCATTGACTAAATAATTTGGACTAAATTTATTGGGCTATATTCATTTTAAAGCTGCATCAACAATTAAGGAACTTTTAAGTAGAAACATCTGAGACAAACTTGATTCTTAACTGAAACATAAAAGGTGCCTATTAAGTCACCTATATGAAACAGCAAGGCCATTTGGACAATGTTTAGAAAGGACATCATAAAGTACAGTAAAATTCACCTGTTTACCTTTGCAAAATACTGTAAATCAGTTTCATTTAAACAGTTAGTTAAACATTTTAATTAAAGTGTGAATCCAAAAATAAAAGATAAATATTCTCAGCTACCACGGTCATTTATGCATTTCTGTATATATGCCGTCTTGTTTTAGCATTGGCTGTCATTGCACTGAATCACTGCTAAGCATGCATGCGACTAACCCGAGCTACTAAAGAGAGGACTTGACACGCGGCCGACGGTGCCACCGCTTGCATTGATTCAATTTAATTTGCGCACCTCTGTCACGGGGTGCCAATGACGGATTTACCAGTGGCCGGCCTGTTTAAACTACTTTTAAATCATAAAAGCAGCGCAAAGACCGAGAGGAGGGAGAGGCTGCTGCACGGGAAGATGCGGAGAGCACTTGATTTCTCTCGAGCAAATTAGCTCTATGAATTTGTCTCAAACCTAGTGAGCTGCCTATCTGGACAGCATTTGTGTTGTAAATTTCTTAAAAAAAAAAAAAAAAAAAAAAAAAATTGATTGTAATGCAAAAAAACGTCTCATGTCGTCATATGAATTATAGGCTGCAATATGTGAAATATTAAAGAGATGACCAACGTAGACTGTGTGTTTACGTCAGTAATTATCTAATGCTTCCTCACACATGCTGTCTATTTAGGGCGCACACTAGGTTTGGACCGCAGACCGGCGCTCATTTGTGGGATAGAGAGGCGGGCCGCTCCAGTCTTCTCGGGTCAAGGCGAAAATATTATTCTCGGCTTCATGTCCCCTTTGCAGAGACTGTTTTCCATGTTATTAATCCACCGTCCACTGTCGTTTCGTGTAGGCAATATTTAAATTAACAATTGCGAATTTCAATTCATTTCTTCTCGATTTATTGCGTGTTTATGACAAGCAGTTCATGGATGAAATGAAGGTTTTGAATGGATTGCCTGTGTTTCATTTATTTATTTTATACAGATCTACAACTTTTTTATTATTTGTATTTTTTCCCATATAATGCATACGGAGTGTTTGCACTTGGATACAGAAGATTACAGCCTAGCCTATATTGTTTTATTCTTACTCTACAACGATGATAATTTATTTCACGATGTTTATGCGGTCGGAAGTTATTCTTGTTTATGCGTTTTCGTATCTAACCGACTGTTCTGTCTTAAATTTATTCAAAGGCATTTTAAGACCCCTCATATGATAAATGCTCAAGTCCATGAAAATTACCAATAAATTTTATTTACGAAGCAATGGTATCTCAAGAGATAGGCCTAAATAAATGTAATAATTATTATTAGCCTATTATCATTATTATTAATGCTGGCTATATTGGATATTGGATGCATGCAGTTAGAGCTATTTCTACCTCTTCTGACACTTAATTTAAAATTATTTTGTCTAAATCAAAACGGTCTGGCAAATTTAATCATTCTAAATGACTAAATATTTGAATGAAATCAATTACTTTAGATACAGATGTCACCATAGGACGTTAACGGACACTTTTTTTTATCAAACTCTTTAAGGCTGCAAATAGGCCTATTTGACGCACTGATAAGAGTAAATCATAAAGATATAGGCTAATGCACAATTTTATGGACTACATATAATGTGAAGTCGTAAAATGCAATTATCTTGATATTATAGCCGAGATTCTTTAAATAAATCTTTAAAAAGATTACATCACATATTAGTTTTAATATGTAGGATAGGCCTACATCTTGGACAACTGCTCAGTGAGATTATACTTTTTTTTTATCAGATATTGAATAATAATAATAATAATAATAATAATAATAATAATAATAATAATAGGGTATATTAGCTATATTTTATATTATACATTTACTTTATAATTATGATTTACATGTTTCAGGTCTCAGAAACAGTATCAGCACCATCATCTTAAGTAAATAAACAGCGACAAGAACTTCTTTTTTTTTTTTTTAATGATTTTTGATGATTTAGGGACACCTTTAAACTTGCAGTAAGTGTAATTAATTGAATTACTGGTGAGCCACAGAGAGGATTTGAAACGCCTGATGACGGGCACTTTGGAAACTTCGCATATGGCTCCGCTCTGATGTTGGTTGAGGAACACATCTCAGTCCAAGGACGTGCTCGAATTGTCTATACTACAGTATGATTAGTTAATTAGAAAAATGTCAAGTGATCGACTCCCGCAGGACATCCTCTGCAGCCAATCAGCGCTCACACAGGCGTTATGAGTGAGGTATGAACGCGCGGGGAGGTTCAGAGAGCAGAGCAGATGACATAGATACAGTTCTAAACAAGAGAGAGCGCCAATATATATACATATATATAGTACGATTAAGCGCTCATATCCTTTCTGGGTGAGTTTTCTTTTTCTGTGCGTAAAAGTTTAGAGGTAGGCTGCTTTAATTACTCTGGGCGTCTCATGGTTCCAAATGGGTAAATATCAGTTGGACTAAACTCTAAATATTTTAGTTTTAATAGAACAGAAAGTATCAGTAATCGCGATTAAAACGCATGTATCTGTGCGTAAAACGCAGCTATCCAAGTGTTCTCCTGCAACTCCAAACACCCTAAAAGGGTTGCAATGGAAAAATCAAAGAACTTCAGGATCGACGCCCTTCTAGCTGAAGAACCACATCGAGGGACCCGAGAAGTATCACCTGGACTGAGCAGCGACAGCCCGACGGGCAGCCCGGTGTCCTGCAGGCGCGCCGACACTCCGTCCCCCGGTGCCATTCACCTCCAAACCGGAATCATACCTAAACCAGGGCTGCTCAATCTCCCACACCCAGGACTCACTTCGCTTCCAGGCATGTACACGACGCCCATGTACCCCATTTCAGCTTTGGGAGGTCAGCACCCTGCCCTGGCGTACTCGGGTTTTACGCAGCTGACGCAGCCGTACCCGGAGCAGCTGAAGGCGGTGGCGATGGCCGGATCTTTACCGCTGGAGCACTGGATACGAGCTGGCATCATGGTACCACGACTGCCCGATTACACCTGTGAGTGGGGTAGCATTCAGATGAGTGGGTAACAATTTATCAAGTCACTAATAAACATTACATATTCCTTAACACATCAAAAGTTACTGTCCATAGAAAATCGAATATGCACTAAAAAACAAAGGTGTATAGTAACAATTCTCACTCAGAAATGCTAGTAAATTTCACAATTCATTGTAACATCTTTTAATCTCTTAACTCTTTTAAAACATTTTTTTTTACAGTGCATAAGAATAATGGAAGTTTTATGACATTTATTACTATTTTGAATGCATGAATTAAAATTCTGTTCAGCATTATAAATATGAATGAATAATGTTTGTTCATGACATTTGAGTGACACTTTTTAACCTTTCATTAATAATTCAACATAATAATCTGTTCAAAATCTTGATGTACATTTACATATGAACAAACCTATACTGAATATAGAATTTAAAATATATATAAGTTTATTGACATTTACCTGTTTAAATATCAATAACTGAATGATCTGTAAAGAATTACATAATACAATAATATTATTTTTAATTGTAATATTATTTCAAAGTTATTAAAGTTTGCTTAAAGTTCAAAAACTGGTTTGAACTTTTTTCAAACCAGTGGGGGGTGGGGAAACAAACAGAATAAGGTCTCCCTTATTATTTGTACACCTCCATCATTATAGTGTCATTACTGTCATACACCAAATTTTGTTGCATTATCGCCATTGTCAGTTTGAAAGCAAATATTGTAAAAGCTCATGAAATCCTTTTCAACATAATCAAAGGTGAGGAAAAGCACACACAGAGAGAGAGATGTGCTTACACACCTGTGACTCTTGAATGACCTGGAGTTAATTTGTCACTAAGCAATTATGATGTTTATAACTCCTGTTTGATGGATTATTAAACTGAAATCATGGTGGTCACATGTGGGAAAATTAGTTTGCTGAATTACATATGACAATCTAAGTGCCTAAATGATAAAGCAGTATCAGGAAATTATGACTATATATTAGTTATTTCTAAATTTATTTGCGATTAAATATAGCTAATAACTAAAATACAGGGAAACATATTTTTACAAACAAAAAGCAGAAATTTTAAATACATAATATAATCAAATAAACAACATGTTATGAACAAACGAATAGCCAATATATTTTACCAGACATTACACTCTTCATAGACATGATTGAAAGATTATATTATCCTTGGATAGTTAAAGAAACGACATCTCAACAATAAAGTCATTCTGACACTCTAACTGAACAATGGTCCACATTGTGTTACCAGGATTTACACCAAACTATAATAATATAATTTTATTTTTGGCTTCTTTATAAAGCCATAAATGTCAGTTCGATGGAAATTGTCTTTGTGTGAGAGAGAAACTATAAACAAACACCTTAAACATACTGTAGTTCATCAATAAAATCCCAAAAGCGTTCATTGAATTTTCATTAAGTTAATGGCTTGCTCTTGCGTTTTATGGCTGCCCAGCCCTGCTTCCTCTGTGTTTAACAATAAGCTGCAGTAAAGCTATTATGGTAAATGATAGCTGCAAATTCCGGGCTTTCTTTTGTGTGTGTGTGTGTCTGACCCTGCAAGTCCTTGACATTATATAAAAGAGACAAAAATCTCATAAAAATAATCTAGACGTGGATTACAGTACCTTGCTTGCATCCCTTTTGGCTGCTTAATTTTTATATACAGGCACAAGAGGCCTGTTATTAATTTGGAACAGATTTACAGTTTTAGCAATGATGTTAATACAGGCTTTTAAGTAAAAATGCCGCTAAACGTTTATGCTCTTAGTTTAAAGTTTATATTAGATCAGCATAAAGTTATGTTAAACTGCAGCAGAATAATTGCACTTCTTGTCAGTGCCCAGGCTTGAACAAACTCCTAACCCTAAAGATCTGAACCACATCTGAGTAACAGAATATCACCTGAATGTGGCTTATTTTGACTTGGACCAGTAGGAAACCACCTAATAATCATCTAGCATTAAAACAACACATTAGAAACATTCATTTAAAGGTCTTTTGTGTGTAATCTGTTCATAATTTATGTTAAGATCTATTCATGTCCTCATTCTTTCTATTTGTCTTACAGCCGCCCCCCAGTCCGGTTTGATGGGTAAATGTCGTAGGCCGCGGACAGCATTCACCAGTCAACAACTACTGGAGCTGGAAAACCAGTTTAAACTTAACAAGTACCTTTCCAGACCCAAACGCTTCGAAGTGGCCACATCGCTCATGCTTACTGAGACACAGGTAAAGGAGTGTGAAAGTCAGAGAAAAAACAAAATGGTAAACTGAGGTTTTAGACTATGAAAAATCTTAGGAAAAAAACATGGCAACACCATGGTACTTTGATATACGACCATTCAAAGCTTTGGGATTTGTACGATTTTTAAATGTTTTTAAAAGTAGTTACTTATGCTCACCAAGGCTGCATTTATTTGATTAAAAAAAAAACAGTATTGTGAAATATTATTACAATTATTAATGTTTTCTATTTTAATATATTTTAAAATGTAATTCATTCCGATGATCAAAACTGAATTTTCAGCATCATTACTCCAGTTTTCAGTTTCACGAACCTTCATAAATCAGTCTAATATCCTGATTTGATACTCAAACATTTCTAGTTATTATCAATGTTAAAAAACACTTTTATATTTTTATTTTTTAATAATTTTGTGGAAACTGTGAATCATTTCAGGATTATTTGATACACTGAAATCTTGTGTAACTTTATAAAATCTTTACTGTCACTTTTGATTAATTCTAATTTATCATTCCTGAAAAAAGTATTAATTTCTTTCAAAAATATATATGTAAAATGGTTACCATATTAACAGTATATACTATAATATTTAAATAGCACTGAATATTCAATGCTTTTTACACAGGACAAAATAAATAGTAAAAATATCATTACTATTATGGTATTTCAATTCTACTCATTAGGATGGAAAAATGAAATAAACATAAAACATTGATACATACACCATATCACCATGACTGTAGTGTCTAAAAACCATAATTCCATAAATTCTTTTCTATACTTCTCTATTGGTTTATTGGTAGAAAATGGTTATTTTGCTGCTAACCTTCTGGGATTGTATGTAAAACAGGTCAAGATCTGGTTCCAGAACCGCCGAATGAAGTGGAAACGCAGTCGTAAGGCTAAAGAACAGGCCGCGCAGGTCGAGGTCGATCATCAACGCGGGGGAACCAAATCGACCAATGAGAGGCCAGGAAGGGATGGCCGCAGTGCCATCGCTCAGAGTGTGGAGGAACACGAGGAAGAGGACGATCTTGAGGAGGAGGATGAGGAAGATGAGGAGGAAGGGCAACACAAATTCATAAACAACAACCTTAATGTACCACGTTCCACAGACTTTCTGCACCACACATCTGCGTTAAGATACCACCCCGACAACCCGTTCTCTGAGGATGACATGGAGGAGGTGGGAGGAGGTGACAGGAAGATTGGGGCAGGGTTATGAAAAGATGTTTATATGGAAACTGAAACTGTATAAATTCACAGCAGCATTACAGCGCTGTGTTGTGGTCTGACTGTGGCAACAGTAAAATTAAAGAACAGAGACTATAAATGCCAAACTATTTAGCCACCGAAAGATACACAAAAAGCCAACCACCAGAATGAATTTCACCGATATGTGATGGTGCTGGTAAGTACAGGTGTCAATGAAACTCATACAGAGTAAACATTAAATATAATAATAAACATTCAAGCTGTGTTCCAAAACTTGTAGACAGCAAAGGACATCACAGAATCTGTCTCTCTCTCTCTACACACACACACACACACACACACACACTACTGTTCAAAAGTATGGGGTTATCAAGATTTTTTTTTTTTTTTTTTGAAGGAAATTAATATTTTTATTCAGCAAGGATGCATTAAATTTATTAAAAGTGACAGTGAGTAGTGTTACAAATAATTTTATTCTGTTCTTATGAACTTTTTAATTTATCAAAGAATCCTGAAAAAAACAGTAACATGGCTTTCACAAAAAAAATATTTAACTGTTTTCAACATACAATACAAAATATAATAATAATAATAATAATAATAATAATAAAGAAGATGAAATGTTTTTATTCATCAAATCAACATATTAGATTAATTCTGAAGGATCATGTGACACTAAAGACTGGAGTAATGGTGCTGAAAATTCAGCTTTGCATCAGGAATAAATTACATTTTACAATATATTAAAAAAGAAAATGGTTATTTTAAAGTGTAATAATATTTCACAAAATTTTTGTTTTTACTGTTTTTTGAACAAAAATAAATGCAGCCTTGGTGAACACAAGAGACTTCTTTCAAAAACATTAAAACATCCAATCCCAATCTTTTGAATGGTAGTGTATATATTATATATTCAATACCTTAAAAAATTAATAATTTAACATTGTATTTGCTTTATAGAATATCATTTTGCTAACTTAGCAACATTCCAATTTTAACCGCTATTAGAATCAATTGTTCATATGAGGCGTGCTATTTGTGTGGCACATGGAAATGCTGCCTATGTAGAGCATTTCAAATTAGTCACTTACAAGGTTTCATTTTAATTAGCAGAAAGCCTATGCAGGGAGCAAGGCAGCTCATGAGGTTTTGGAACAAAGCTTTAATTACAATTTTTGATTCAATGTCTGAGAGCTATGTCTTGTTTCTACAAGACGTAAATGTTAATTTATTGTTTTTGTTCATTGTAAATAGCATCAGACGTGCAGTTTTTGCAGTAAAACACTTTCGTTTCGTAACTATCAGCTGCAAATAATCCTTCACTAAACATACAATAACTGTTAAAAAAAAAAAAAAAAAAAAACTTTTTTAAGTGCTGGTTTTAAGAGTGAATAGAAAATCTAAATTACCATTCTTAATACATATCTGGTCTTAATGTGCAAGATTCATTAGTGCACATTATTCCAAAGAAATAATGTAAGCATCTTTTTTGAAATCTTACAAATTACTGTCTTACTGTAACAATACAGATTAATAGCAAAAAATGACAAAATGATCTGAAATAGATGCATTACCCCTGGAGATTCTCTGGAGGGTGAGTTTGGCCGTCAGCTTCCATGTCCAGGTCAGAAAGTTGGTGGTCATGATGTTTCATTGTGGTATGAAACAGGCACTTTTCATAATCCAATCAATTCCTACGACTACAAGGATACACTCATTATAGTACAACAAAATGTCTTTCAAATGTAGGTAGTTTCATGTGGTGTTAAACCAGAACAAATAATAGACATTAAATCAGCTTGAAATACATTGTATTAGAATTCACTTATATTTTTGTTTTGTTGAAAGGTACAACGTGCATATAAATATTTATTTGCATTAAAAGAATGCAATTTTTTTTTTTTAACCTTCTCTCCACCTCTCATATATGCATCATTTACTTGTGTGATGGAAAAGAGCTGGAGGCATGTATATTTCTATATGTCATGGTTACATTCATATGTGGCTCAATGTTTGTTCACTTTAATGTTATTTAAGAAAGTCAAAGTCTGTAATTTATTTCCATTGAAAGATGCAAGGGAGGTCGATACACCGCTATAGTAATGTTATATTTGTTGCTGTAAATAGCTGCAAATAAATGAAATGAAAAACAAAACTGTGGAAATGATTGTGTTCAAAATCTGAATAAAGCTTCCTTTCAGAGGCAGTAGTCTATATGGAGGTAGGAATATTTGTTTAACATTCTGTACAGCGTGAAGATTAAGCTACACTACGACTTTAAATGTGATCGTTAATTATCCAAAAGTTATTTAGATATTTTTGTGATATAAATGTTATAAATAATGACAGCACTTTTCATGTTTTTCCGATGTCCCCCTGAATAATGACAACAGAGCATGCGCGAGAAGAGTGATATTGCTATGGTTTCCCCCTCAGGCCAATGCAATTTCTGTTAGCGTGGATGCGTAAAAAAGTGTGCTATGACACAACTTTAGTGGTTAATGTTTGAAAACTCTTACCAAATTAATACCTACTTAATATGTATTTATTTCAACATAAAAAATAATATCTAGTAAACATATTTACAAATATAATGTTTATGTTTAACAGAATGATAGCCTACTTAAGAGACAAAATTGCATCTCATGGAGTGGTTGAAAGAAGCAAATTACTTAAAGAGATATTTCACCCAAAAATAAAAATTCTGTCATTAATTACTCACCTTCATATCGTTCAAAACCTGAAAGACCTTTGTTCATCTTCGGAACACAAATTAAGATATTTTTGATGAAATCCGAGAGGTTTCTGAGCCTGCATAGACAGCAACACAACTGACACATTCAAGGCCCAGAAAGGTAGTAAAGACATTGTTAAAAAATAGTCCTTGTGATATCAGTGCATTCATCATGGTACTCTTGTGAACGCGTGCTGAAGACTGACATGGAAGAAAAGAAATTGCTGAATAAAGCCATTATTTTTGTTTTCTTTGTGCACAAAAAAAGTATTCTCGTAGCTTCATAACATTATGGTTGAACCACTATTTTAATAATGTACTTACTACTACCTTTCTGGGCCTTGAACGTGCCAGTTGCATTGCTGTCTATGCAGGGTCAGAAAGCTCTCGGATTTCATCAAAAATATCTTAATTTGTATTCCGAAGATGAACGAAGGTCTTACGTGTTTGGAACGACATGAGGGTGAGCAATTAATGAGAATTTTTTTGGGTGAACTAACCCTTTAAGTCACTGACTTAATGGGCAGCAAGACAGCTGCCTACAGATTCAGTCACAACCAATGAGGCTGATTAACACGCTGGAGAATTGCAAATCTGCTGCCCATAATAAACCAGCTGAAAGAGGTTATTTACAGCCCAGCCTCTCAAATATGAATTACTCAGGCGGGTTTACTGATAGTCAAATAATTAAGTTAATGAAGAGGAAGTAAAGTAATCAGACCTTTGGTGGTGATATCATCACGGTTATTACATTTACGCACAAAAAAAGCAGAAAATAAATGTCAAAAAAAGCTAAATGATGGGAATACGACTGAAACAAGGCACTTTATTGGGCGTTTGTATGAGGGCAGTGATTAAATGCAGAACAAGTGCAGACAGAATAACTTCGCTGTCATGGGGGCTCCGGGACAGAATGTTTATATAGTGATTAAATGCATTTTTAACTGGCCTCAGAAAGATGCCTCTGCCTTGTTAAAACTCAACCAGACCAGGACATCGAGAACAGTCTGAGTGAGTTTACTCATTTTCAGAGATTGGACTACACAGGTTTATTTCCCGGCTAAGGCGAATAACATACGCTTCCTGCCGGGAGATTATAGGACTTTACAACTTGAGAGTTGTCAATGAAACCCTCAAAAATTTCACACTGGATTGGTTTTAAAACCAAGAAAAGGACACCTTGTACAGTCTACCTGATTAGGTAAACTGCACATTAACATTTGCATTACATTTGGCAGGCACTTTTATCTAAAGCGATTTACAAGGTATACATTTTATCCGTTCATGCATCCTCTGGGAATCAAACACATGACCTTGGAGTTGCATGCATCAGTTTGAGCAACAGGAATGCTACAGTACTCAAAAGAAGTTACACTCCATATCACAGTGCTCATAGAGGAGAGGAGAGGAGAGGAGAGGAGAGGAGAGAAAGTATGGCACACACAAGTGGTAATATTTTTGCTTGGCTGACATTAAAATAGCAGAAAAAACTGAAGGAGGGACCCAAGTCATATCTTGAGATCAAACCATCACTTAAACGCTGTTGATTTGGGCCCATAAACACCTACAACATGCACCTTAAAAACAACAACCTGTTAAAAGCACTGAGAACTAGCAAGATTTTTTTTTTTTTTTTTTTTTTTTTTTTGCACAGGCAAATGCCAATTACATTTTCTTTAAAAATCTATACCATCTCTGAAATGTTTTCAGTGTGGTGAGCAAAAACTGATTCTAGGTATACTGAGGACTACAGATTATGTGGATAATTTTATATAATCCAAAGTGGTGATTATTTTCCATAGGCCTGTTTGTAAAGGAAATGAAGGACATGAAAAAAGGAAAAGAAGTCACAGAATGGAAAACACAATTAACCATGAAGTGTTGCTAAATGCAACAGTTTTCATGCATTTACGTTTACCTACTTTTTTAGGCTGCATGTTAGTAGTTCTTACATTTACATTTAGTCATTTAACAGGAGCTTTTATCCAAAGTGACTTACAAATGAGCACAACTGAAGAAATCAAACCAACAAAAGAGAAATAGTATGTGCTGTGACAAGTCTAACGCAGTACACATTGCAAGTTTTTTTTTGTTTGATTTTTTTTTTTTTTTAATAAAAAGAAAAAAGTAGATAGAATAGAAAAAGGATAGAGAACACTTCATAATATAAACAGGTAATTTATTATTTTTTTTACACTTTTTCAAATGTTCTAAAGAAAATGTAGACGATTCTTGCCTATGCAATTGCTGGAAAATTAACCATGGTTTTACTATAGTAAAAATGTAGTGACAGTGTTTTTTGTCATATTGACTATACCATTTGTATAACCAACGTTTTATTACAAATACCATGGTTAAACTATGGTTAGTGTAACAAAAACAGTTAATTTGTTATCATGGTTTAGCTGTAGTAACCTTTTTTTTTTTTTTTTGGTAATAAAACCATGGTTAATTTTCATAAGGGAACCCTAGAAGTCACTCAAGTCACATGATTTGAGGTGTCATTCATGTGTGTAGCCTGAAATGCCATTTATTGGCATGGGACAAACTACACACTGAAGTTTACTAATTAAGATTATGGCAGTGGTTTTCAAGAAGAGGGCCTCATGATAACTTACTTTTGACAAAACAACAAAATAAGTCATAGTATTTCTTATTTTAATTTACCCTCTTGACAGCAGTTTTTTTATTTTCTTTGAAGAACCAGGGTTCGTGCCTAGATAGATTTTTTATTTTATTTTATACATTTAATAAATCATTTTTTTTTAAATCACTGTCCTTAATCTTTGCCTAGTAAATCAACTAGAAAATTCACGGGACTATGGAGAACCACTGAATTAGGGGTTTGTTCCAACCCTTCAAATAGTAATAATGATTCTTGGCTTATCAAACACTTTAATATTAGTCATGTCAGAAATGTTGATTAGTATTATTAACAGCAAAACACTCAATCTGCCTTTTATGCAGAACATATATAAAACACATATCCAGTGAAATGCTTCAGGTGGTTTTATCGTACACTTATGTACACTACAAGACGGACAGAAATGCTGACTACCGGTATCTTCTAACCATTACGCCACTGACCCAAAGTCATCAAAGATATCCCGACTTTATACATGGCTCCGCTTTCCGCTCCAACCCTTTTATCCGCATGAAAATGTCAGTTTCATAGTGAAATAAGTAAATGCGACTCTTCCAATTTGTCTGCCGGCAAATCAGCAACAATAACTTGAGCGACATGACCCCGTAAAATATTTATACCCTGTAGTTTAATCAATCAGACTCATTACGGGAATATGAACAGATTGTGTGATCTTTTAAAGTAATCACCCTTATTGCTTGAGATTTCCCTCGGCCTTGTCGTGTCACTTAAGCTAATGGGAAGGTAAGAGAATGAGAGACTGGCCCCATAAATTCACATCTGTCCCGACTTTAACCGCAGCTCAAACACACACAAAAAGGCCAAGTTTTAGTAATAAACTTTATTGAAAAAGGCTCAGCCTTTTCTCTTTAAATGCAAGCTTGTGTTTGGGAGAGGCATTTATTATGCTTGCGGGAAATCTATCAAACAGATGCGAAATGTGGCTTAATAATCAAGATAAGCGACTAGCTACCCGTCACGATGATTATGATTGGCTTGGAGTCAGCAAAAGGCCGTGTTTGTTTTTCCTTGCTGCAATAAATAATCGGCCCATATCCTTGAGATGTGATTTCTGAATGTACACGCAGAAAACGGCTTATGTTTACTTTTATACACTAGTGACTAATTTCAATGTTCGGCCTAGCTAAATCTAAAGCGAACGCTATATTTATAGCTGATTGTGCAATGACTGTTTTAAAGACGTAAACTTCAACCCAGTGGTGTTCAATAAAGCAAGATGGTCTAATTTAAACCTGGAAATAAACAGAAAGGAATAAAAAAAATAGTGTCAATCAAAAAGGTCCAATCAATGCAACATAACTTTAACAAATGTGACGCATTTACACTGTATTTACCCCTCCCTGTGGCCTTTATGGCACATCTGTGATTTACTAAAGGAGAGAAACTCTGGAGGATCAAATGCACTCAACACTGACCCATAATGCCTGACTAATTAAATAATTCACTAATTGATTCATCACTAAATCAATAAAGCAGGAGATGGTTTATTGTGTTGGTATAGCATAGGTGACCAATTGGTTGCAACCAGGATAATGTATTTTTATTAAGCATGACTATTATTATTATTATTATAATAGAGTTAGTGATTTGAAAAAAAACCCCCACAAAAAATAGGCATTAACTTTAGACTCTTTTGGCCAGTAATCAACTAATCAAACAAAAGATTGAACTGACCTGCTGGAAAATCCAGATCATTTAGATCCTGTCCGGAAGCTGGTGATCATTAGCTGGTGTAAAATGCTTTAAATGGTTAATAAGCCAGACTACCATCAAATGAATGTAGTTTCAACATGATAGACCACCATGGAATAGCTAAATGAACAAATAAATAAATTAGTAAAATTGCATTTATTTATTTAACTTATTGATTGATAGCATTGACATCATGCTCAATTCTTAAAATTTTCATTATTGTAATTGGGGGGAAA
This sequence comes from Spinibarbus caldwelli, assembly GCA_039654775.1. Classification (NCBI taxonomy): domain Eukaryota; kingdom Metazoa; phylum Chordata; class Actinopteri; order Cypriniformes; family Cyprinidae; genus Spinibarbus; species Spinibarbus caldwelli. Next base: position 6,028,212 of record CM077224.1, on the reverse strand, counting down.
TTATGCAAATACTTGGTGGTTTTGACTGCTTTAATGAAAAACAGCACAACGGTAAGCACATATTAATTAATGGGGATTTGTGGGGAAAATATGCTTAATCATCAAGAAAATAATCTTACAATACAGAATATGTTCATATTCCTTATGCTATTAATATCTGTCCTTTGTTGGGGTGAAATGCAACCTGGAGATGTTCTAAATGCATATAGTCAGTTACAAGACTGCAAACATTACCCTAACCATCATCATATAAGGTTTTTGATTAAACATACTAAAAAATATTAGCCTCAGACAAAACAAAGGTAGGTTTCTTTTGACCTTGATGTGGACTATAACATGACATCATTTCATAGCCTGCGGGATCATGAAAGCAGAGACGGCCGGCCAATGGAGGACAGTCCCACACGCTCCCCAGACCATAAACATTGTTTCTGTATAATGAATGATTATCCAGAGAGGGCTGACTGGACTTAAGTGGGATGGTTTGCATGGATGGAAATGCTAATTAAAGTGTAATTCATCCCCCTGGAACTGTATCTATGTCTGTGCATTGCGTTCTCTGTCTGAAACTGGCGATGTTTAGGTGAACGTGTGTCCATATGCAGTTTATGGCCTCTCTGTTCCCTGTCGGTGGCGTAAGGTCATTGATGATATTGATTATGATGAACATTGAGTCAGAACGTCACTTTTGACCCTCACAACCCCCATGAACCATAAATTCAGGTGCCTAAACAGCCTGTGATAATTGTTTCATACCTTCAAAACAGCGGAGACCAACCAGGGGTTTGATCAGACTTTCAGTAGGTGGTCATTGACAAAACTGTTTTTGTGAAGGTCAGCCACTAAATAAACAACATTAAAAAAATTACATTGTTAGAGAGGCAAAGCAGCCATCAGTCACAGTTTTTTTTTTTTTTTGGATGCCCTCCTCAGGTCAGCGGCAGAGAAATTTTGAATTGATTTGTCCAAAACAAAAGGTCTGTCTGAAGAACATGTTCATATTCCTTGCTTTGACACCATTATGTTTCTACATAAATGTATTGTATTTCTGCCAACATTCTAAAGTATGCTTGTCATTGAACTATTTTTTTAATAATCTATTTAATGAACAGTTAAATGTTCCTCCCCATTATGCAATAACAATGTGCAATACTCTAAAATACCTGTTACCACCTCCATCTTACCACATCCCTGCTTTTCATTCTATTCTATTCCATTTTATCATCTATAGCACAACTGTACATACCACTTATTTATCTCTCAATTTATTATTTTTTTCAAATTTTTATTTATTTACGTGTAATTTTTATTTATTTATTTTTTTTGTTGTTGTTGTTTTTTATTCTCATATTTTATTGTCTGTGTGCTGTTGTTGTCTCTGTGTACTGGAAGTTTATGACACAAAAACAAATTCCTTGTATGCACAAGCATACTTGGCAATAAAGCTCATTCTGATTCTGATTCTGATTCTAATGATTTTAATTAATTCTGAATTAATTCAAATTTTCAGTTGTCTTTTTTCAAAAGAGGCAACAATTATGGTATCTAATATTGAATGTTGCAACTCTTTAATATTACAACTGGTGTTTTCACTAGTATTTTCACCAACAAAAAAATGTTTTTAAGTCGGTTATTTCTAACTTTTGCTGTAGCATGACAGTTGGAAATATCGGTTTACATTTCCAAACATTATTTTTGCCATTAATTGTAATAATCCAGTGAGATTTTGTTTGCATGAGGAGTCTGACAACAGCCAGTGCTCCACACAGAGATCTGATCTGATCTCATCATCATCCAGTCCATCTGGAATGACATGAAGAAACAGAACAAACTGAGACAGACTAAATCCAGAAGAACTGTGGCAACATCTCCGAGATGCTTCAAGAAACCTACCTGCAAAGCTACAGTATACTGTTAAAAGTTTTAGGCAATTGTGTAAAAATGCTGTAAAATGAGGATGCTTTCAGAAATAATGCCATAAATAGATTTTATTTATCAATTAATTTCTATTAACTAAATAAAATCAACATTTGGTATTGCCACACTTTGCGTTTAGAACAGCTTTTGTCTGAGGTGTTCTTGCACATAGTTTTTCAGGTAGCTTTGCAGGAAGGTTTTTTTCTTCAAGCGTCTTGGAGATGTTGCCACAGTTCTTCTGGATTTAGTCTGTCTCAGTTTGTTCTGTTTCTTCATGTCATTCCGGACTGGATGATGATCAGATCAGATCTCTGTGTGGAGCACTGGCTGTTGTCAGACTCCTCGTGCATACAAAAATCTCACTGGATTATTACAATTAATGGCAAAAATAATGTTTGGAAATGTAAACTGATATTTCCTACTGACACACTACAGCAAAAGATAGAAATAACTGACTTAAAACCATTTTTTGTTGGTGAAAATACTAGCGGCCTAAGACTTTTGCACAGTAGTGTATATATACAGTGCACAGCATAAATGAGTACATTATAAATATAAAATAATAAATATAAAAGATGTATTTTCTTAATGATCACTAATATAATTCATGGAAAGATGGCAAAATTGAAATGTATTAAACATATACTTATGTATTAAACATGCCAATATTTTCTGTAAGATAAGTAAATTAGCCAATTTTGTTTAAATGAAGGATTGGAGAAATGAGTACACCCTAGATTTAATTCAGCAAATGTATAATATTCTAGTACTTATGTCCTCCAGAACTTTATATTGCACTGACCCTTCTTGGCACTGAGTGTATGAGTTCATGACAAATATTCACATCTGTCCTGTTTAACTCCTGGAGGACGACCTCCTTAAATGCTCTGGTCTTTAATGGGGAGTTTTGCTCAGCTCGTCTCTACAGAATCCCCCACAGCTGCTCAAGAGCGTTAAGATTGAGTGAAATTGATTTTCACCTTGGGAGAATGAATATCTTCATTGTCATGCTGAAAAAATACCCAATAATGCAGGGAATGAGGGGAGGGTAGCATCTTCTGTTTCAAGTTTTTGTATTACATCACACAGTAGTGTGTGAATTCATGACAGCATTGATAAAGCACAACTCCCTCATATCTTCAGCACTCATTCATCCCTATATAAGAGCTTTACTACCACTGAACATCACTGTGGGTACCAAGCACTTCTCACTGTACTCCTCCTCTAGCAACACCAGAACATTTTGGATGCTTTTGGATCCGAAATGATTAACTTGGTCTCTTGAGACCAGAGTATGGATTCCCTCTATTTTGTAAATATGGGCCTTGGAAGAGGTTAAATGAGTTTATTTTGCTTTGGCTACAGTAGATAATTCTAGTGGTGACAACAACCATGCATGTCACTTCTGCAGGCTGCGTCAAACTCTGTGAGATAAAGTGTCACTCTTTTCATTGCTTTTGCTGGCTCTGAGACACTTGCATGTTATTTCTCCTGCTCTTTTTCTAGCAAAACTTCACTCATCACTAAATGAAAACTTAAAGTGAAGACCTGATTAATTCAGGAGCCTTGTCACAAGTCCATTGTTTTTGAATGTCGGGGCTACTTCTGCTATATTTTCACACTTAAAACAATAATTTGGTATTCCTCTTGTACCATTGTCCTCTTTTATGCTAAGAAATAAGTCACCTGGCAGTTCTCTCCCAAGTGGTTCCACTGCTGCCAGCATTAAGTATGATTCAGTGGGCTATATAACACTTTTAATTGTCAGGAAATTACTTGTCTTTAAAAGTTTTGGTTCAATATACTTACCTGTTGATCAAAAATAGCCTTAAACCTATACACATTTTTTTTTTTTTAATTTTTATTTAGTAACTTTCAGCAACATTTTATCGCTTTGATAAGAAAATCTTATTTTGCTGAATAATCTTGATATTCTTTTTTGGTAACTGATCAAGCAGACTTGTTGGAACATTATATCTCCAAAGAACCCTAACATGCCATCTAAGTAAAGAGTAATTGCTGAATTTGTTAAGTTTTAGAAGGGGTGTACTCATTTATGCTGTCCACTGTATGGATATATACACACATACACACATACATACATACCCGACTATCAGAGAGTGCTATTATAAAATGATGTATCAGATGGCAATGCCATGTAATTTCATATATGCCATGCATGGAACTATATGACTAATATATTTGTGAACCACATCAGTAATTTATATGGTATAAAAGTTCAAAGTACATTGCACGGTATTAGTTTCTAAAACACCATGGTATTACCAGTGTTTTGGGGCATAAAGACACAGCACTACAGATGTCAAAAAGAACAATATCATTACAAAATGTCAATAAATACTCACCAAACCCCTTTTCAGTTTGCTACGCCTGTCCATTAGAGATCACAACACAACTGGAGCAACATCTCCCCCGAGTGGTGATACTAAAACCTTCAAGAAAACCTAACCCCCTCCATTTGTCGCTGTTTCAGTCGCACTTTATTCACCATTTATAAAAGGAAAGAAATACATGTAAATGAATGCCAAGATACATGTCTCCAGTCTTATATCCTATAAATTAACAATTTTGCATAATTAAGAATTCCTGAACAGAAGCAAACCTGGACAGAATTTCATGTGCAAGTTAAAACATCCTTTAGAAACACAAAATCCAAGTCAAAATGAGAAGAGCCACCGCAAAGCAATCAGTAAATTTGAATATTATATAATTTATAATAAATATATATATATTTTTCTGAAATAATCAGAAAATTACTGCTGTTAAAAAAATAAAACAAACAAAAAGCAGAAACACATTTAGGCCCTTATTCACAGATAAAATTCCAACTACAATATATATATGGAATGCTTCAGTTAATTTAGTCCTGAATTATGAAAGAGCATGCAATGCATATATCTCTTAAAAACATGTCTGGGTCATATGAACACAATGCCAAAAAAAGCAATGGTCCAACAAACAGGATTCATTTTTATTTATTTTTTTGCAAAATATAATTTATTATTATTTTGCAAATATTTGGGATAAAATATGACCCAGACATTATTTTGAGATTCATCCTCACTAGCCGAGCCTTATCAGACATAAACAAATAACTGAAAGCAGAAATTATCTCTAGGCATGTGGATTTCTTTCTCAATTAAAATGCATACTTAAATACATAAAATAATAATAATAATAATAATAATAATAATAATAATAATAATAAATATATATATATATATATATATATATATATTATTTTTTTTTATTTTTTTTTTTACAAGGTTCCTTTAAAGAACACCTTAATACTGTAAGCAATTAAAGAAACTTATACTAAATGAAACAAATTTGTACCTGTTAAAAAAAGACAAGTGGACATCCTTTTTGCAAAGTAATGTGAACTAGCATTAACAAGTTTTCACAGGCATGACCATTTTTTATACATCCTCTCCAAGTCTGAAAGAAATACTGAGCATAGCATAACTAACACCACTTTCACTTGCTGATAAATGCTGAGCGCTATAGCCAAACAAGTTGCTTAAAATGACTTATTCTTTAATCCACAAATTTTCAGGCATTTTCCTTCATCAAACAAGAGCAGAACTATTTTTCAACATACATAAGATGTTGCTAACCATTTAGTCAGAAATCTGTTTCACAAATGAAGTCCAATGGCAGGAACACAGCTTTATCTTTGGGCCTTTGCAACACAAAGTCCCACAAAAACCTCAGATGTCTTACTTTATCAGCAGAACTGTTGTTTAAATAACCTAACTAATGTCATTTTAAACAGCTAAAATTCCAATCAAAACCCTCATATATTGGTTTTGTTTCCTTAAAATGTACAAGCTAATAAATCTGGAAAAAGACACATAAGCCAAATTACAATCTGAAAACAACTGGTTTGATGATACGTAACTGGTGCCTGTGATAATGCAGCCATTACAGCAAATAGAGCTATTGCCCTCTATTGTGTGGTTTGTGTGCCATAACAGTGAAAGTCACAAAATCAGAAACATGCCCTGTTCATATTTTACTCCAAAATCATAAGATAATTTCATTGCTCAACATGGATTTTGGGGTGAAACACAAGACATTGATGCGAAGGCTAGTGTGATCGTGTTCGAGTGTGTAATCATGGCGTGCTGAGCTCACTGAGGTAAGACAGAGCAAATGTTTGCAAGGCTTGTGAGTTCAGTGGGTTGTTTTTGTCCGAGTGCATAGTCCAAAACGTCCAGAGTCCACTGGAAAACAGACATGAAATCTCAGTGGAAGCATCATACTCTGTTGGTATCTACGTCTGTACCGTTTGAGTCCCGAAGGTTCTGGACCTGGTCAAGGACCCAGCTGATTCTGGGCCTTTCCTGAGGATTGGTCACCATAATGGAGCTGAGGAGGGTTTGAAGACCTTGAGAATAACTGTCAAAGATAAAAATATGCTAAAGATAGGATGTCTCTTTGGCAGGTAGCATTCTCCATTTATCAAGAAGCTGGAATATATTTCCATTAGAAAACGTTACAGCGCTAAGCCAAATCCAAGCCTCACATTCCATGACTAAAAGTGTTCAAAAACAAGCAGATTTCTGTTAAAAGTGACTAGTATTCATTTGGTCATGTAATCTAAACATGACAGCCTTCATGAGGCAACCCACTGAATGGCTTTTTTAGATGTGTAAAATGTTTGTAATGTGGGAGAATGTGTTTAAAATACAGTATTTGAAAATTATTTAAAATATATGATATATATATATTTTTTATATACTGTGTGTGTGTGTGTGTGTGTGTGTGTATGTGTGTATATATATTAATATTCCTAGTTTAAAATTAATAAAAACTAGTTTAAAATTTAATATTCTAATATTATTTTAACTACAGTATTATATTGTATTTTTAAAAATAATATTATTTTAAATGTAATATTCCACATTTAAATTACACAATGTATGTGCATTTTATAAATTAATTTAATATTAATATTACTATTAATTTATATTAATGTAACGTTAGTATTAATTTATATTAATTTATTTTAATTTTCCCACATTAAAGTTGTACACAAAATTGTGTAACTTACATGCATAATATTTAAAATAATATTATATTATACTTAAAATATATTTTAATACTACATATTTAAAATATATAATTATCTAAAATATAATATTTCACAGTTAAGTTTTTATGTGCTTTTTTATAATGAGGGGAAATTATTTCACAATTTAAAAAAATAAATAAATAAATAAAAAATTCCACATTTAAGTTACACAATGTGTCCATTTTTTAATGAGGGGAAAATTGGTTCAAAATACAATATTACAATACAACTTAAAGTATAAAATTCTAATATTATGACATTCGATTGAAGATTATGACCAAAAACATTGAATTGCCATTGCAAAGTGCTGCCTTTTCCAATGAGGTCCACAGAGGCTGAATTTGACACAATAATGGCCCTGAAAGACCTCAAGCTCACCTGCACGACTGTGGAATGGAGACTGGATTCTGAACGGCGAGAGCCACGCTGTCACCCTTCTGAAAAATCAAGTCATACGGTCCCTCCAGCATCATCATGCAGTACAGCACGCAACCGAGAGACTAGAGCAGAAAATACAAAGGTTATCTACAGCAGACACAACAGACTATCATAGACATAACATTATGCTGATCTGAAGGAGTAGAGATATGAAAGGACAAAAGTTTGCTAACATTAGCCCTGTGCAGACAAACCTGAACACATTGAACAGCAATAAAACAACATGGCATGGGTTGGTTTTGATTGTTACAGAATTCTGTAATGCATGTTGTTTTGAGAAAGAAGAGCTGAAAAGAGAAAACTATTACACCCGTACAACACACACACACACACACACACACACATACAAAAAAAGAAAATTACCCAAATGTCTGTTCTCTCATCAATGATACAGTGACTCTCCACATTAAAGAGCTCTGGTGCTCTGTAGGAGATGGTGCACCTCTGAGCGGCCCAATCCTGATAGAGAAAGTGTACAAACATAATTCATTTAATGTTTTGATTTGCAGATAATTTTTTGATAATTTCCGCTGAACGATTTTCTGATCTAACCTGGACTGTCATGGCCTCCCGTGACCCTCGAACTTCAATCCTGGCCTTGTTCATGGAGCCCAAGTCCATTAATAAAGGGCGATTGTTCTCATCTAGTAAAACGTTGGTGGGTTTCAAGTCCCTGTTTTCAGAAATACAGCTCATGTTAGAGTAATAATACCAACAGGAACTAACAAACTGATATCACGGTGGCATTATGGAGTCTAAAACTGATTCACCAGTAACACTACATTAAAATGTGATATAGTATGCAAAACGCATAGTTCTAGCAATAAAATCAGATTAAATGATTAAATTATTAAAAATTGTTTTCTCTATTGAAATACAGCTGATATAAAATAAAATCGAAACATTAGTTGAGAAACTTAAATGAAAATGAGAAATGTTGCCTTGGCAATTATCTGAAATAGAACAAATTTAAGTTGAAGCACTAAAACGATAATGCCAAAAGCACATAATACAATTAGTAAAATTTTAAATAAATGAAAACCAAAAACATAAAAACAAAAGGTAATTCAAAATATATTATTAATAAACACACATATACATATACATACACACACACACACATACATACATACATAAATACATATATATATATATATATATATATATATATATATATATATATATATATATATATATATATATATATATATATATATATATATATACATACACACACACACACACACACACGTGGCCAAAATTATTAGAACACTAGTATTTTCACTAGGTTTTTCAGGTTTTATCAGTCAGTTATTTCTATTTTTTTTTTTTTTTTTTTGCTGTAGTGTGTCAGTAGGAAATATCAGTTTACATTTCTAAACATTCATTTTGCCATTAACTGCAATAATCCAGTACGATTTTTGTTTGCACAAGGAGTGACAACACAGAGAGATCTGATCTGATCATCATCATCAGTCTGTCTGGAATGACATGAAGAAACAGAACAAACTGAGACAAACTAAATCCAGAAGAACTGTGGCAACATCTCCAAGACGCTTCAAAAAACCTACCTGCAAAGCTACAGTATACTGTTAAAAGTTTTAGACACTTGTGTAAAAATGCTGTAAAATGAGGATGCTATCATAAATAGATTTTTTTTTATCAATTAACTTCTGTTAACTAAATTAAATCAACGTTTGGTGTGACCATCCTTTGTGTTTAAAGCAGTTTCTGCCCTACTTGCACATAATTTTTCAGGTAGCTTTGCAGGTAGGTCTCTTTGATGATTATTTTTATGAATACAATCTTTATTTATTGAACATTGCATCTTTCACCACAAATGTTGTTGCCGCTATTTTAGAAATTGTAAACTATTGTTAATTGTTAGTTCATGTTAACTAATGCAGTTGGAAAATGCAAAGTGTTACCAATTACATTAATTACTAGTTAAGCAACTAGTTATTTTTCCCAAATTTCACCTTCAATGCAGAACAAAGACAAAACTAATAACATAATTTACCAAATTTGGGTTTAAGTTGAATTTTCATCTCAGTACCTGTGTGCATAGCCTTTGTCATGAATAGCTTTGAGGCCCTCGCAGATGCCATGCAGAATGTGTAGTATGCGGCTTTCGGGCATAGAGCTCGCCTTATCCCGCAGCTTCTCCAGAACTGACCACAGACTTCCCTTCTGCACAGGAACAATGCAGCACGTGAAATGCTTTTAAATGACATATTGCACATCTCAGCACTCACTGGACTCTTGGACTTATTAGAGGCCTGGAACGGAAAAACAAAACGCAGTCCACTTACACTGATGTATGGGAGCAACAGCCAGGCCTCACACTTCCCGCCGCGCTCCATGAAGGTGTGTGAGGTCAGGCTGAGGATGTTGGGATGGTTGAAAAGGCGGTGCATTTCCATCTCGGTCTGAGCCTCCTTGCGGCCCTCGCGGTCATGGCAAAGGATCCGCTTTAGAGCGTAGAAGCGGCCATCATGTGCACCTTCTACCAGATCCACATAGCTGAAACCTCTAGAAGAACCAAAGAATGAAGAGAATGAAAGACAATTATTTCTTATGAGACCAGTTGCTTTATCGAATGAATTTCACTTGGGAAAACTCATGAAAACTGACATGCATAATCATGAAAACACACACAAACCTATCCATATTTCCTAGTCTAGTTGTTTAATAAACCTGGCATTATTGTATATTACAATTGTTAGCTCTTTCACCAATTGCTTTGTTTCTTTTTTGTAAGTCTCTTTAGATAAAAACATCTGCTAAATGCATGAATGAAAATGTAAAAGTAGCCCCTCCTGCAATTTACAGTAAGTGAACAAGCAGTGCATGGCTGTTCCTTCACAATGAGACACCGAGCCACGGTAGAATAAGCTCCCATCATCCACCTGATGTGCTGAAACCATCAAAACCTCAAAGAAACAACTAAATACACACTTCTTCTACAAACACTTCACATCTAGAAATAAAGGAATGTACTGTAACACCTATCTGCTTATATAAAAATCTCTCTTTCTTTTCTGCTTGTGTACTAAAGTATAATCTGAATCGTGAGAAACTGCACATGAAGTTTCCTATTTGTAAACAGCTATGAATAAAGTGTCAGTTAATTATATCTAATAAATGATAATCTTTTCAGCATCATTTAACAATATTCAACCACATTTTTTCTTGATATTCTTTTCTATCGCTGGGTTCACACAATTCCAGCACGCTTTCAAGTGTTTTGAGGACTGGATAGTCTAGATGAATAGTCTTACCCTTCTTCTAGTTTCTGGATGAAGTAGTATCTCTTGTTGTCAATGGTGACGGCACTGCGCGAGCAGATACACAGAGTTTGTCCCATCTTCTCTGGAGCTTAAGACCCACCATGGATGGAGGAGAGGCACTGTAAGAGATCAAGACTTGATTACTTATATTCATATTCTTTTCAGAATTTATTCTATTCCTTGTTAATTTATTCTGTTTTTCACTCCTTTCCATATTCAGAATGGAGCAATGCGTAGGATTGTAACTGAAAGGTTGGTATAGAACAAACAAATGTTAAATCTAGAGTGTAAAAATGACCATTTTGTGTGCAGCAGGCTAAGATTCAGCATGTTGCATTTTTTGTTTTGGTCCACTGCAAATCAATGATTTATGTGTTGGTAACAATTTGTTTTCATTTCAGCATATGTTGGAATAAATATTGCATTTTTAATATAGAACTCTATGACCCTATGGGAATGTGTCTGGAGAAACCACACAACTGTAACAGGGTTAAGCATATTTTCTTTTCTTGATTTCTGTAAATTACAAGTTAGTGTAAAATTAAATGATTACTTTTTTTTTTTTTTAAATAAATAATTACACAATGTTAAAATGTACACATTATATATGAAAGTATAAACGGGAAAGTATAACAAGTCCAGCTATAAAAAATATTTAAGTGTTTCTCTCTCTCTCTTTTTTTATTTTTATTTTTTTGGTCTTTAGCTAAATAAGTAGAATGAATAACAGTTATGTGTGGTTTGCGGTTTAATTCAGTATAGCGTGTTTTAAGTAGGAAATTCTTAAATTCATTAAATAATATAATTGTTGTAAGCACAAAAGCTTATGATTTATCCAATAGAATATGACATTTTAATTTATTATATCAACTGCAAATCAATGACAAGATCTGCTGATGAAATGTTATGCTATTTTGGAATATTGCATTATTTAACTGTATGGCCTTTTGGAAATCTTCAGTGTCACTCTGGTTATAAAAACCATACACTCTTTTTTTTAATTGTCTTGATTTCTGTAAAGCGACATGAAAAAGACACTAAAGCCTATTAATTACATTATTATTATTTATTAAATGCAGGCCAATCTGATTGGCTCCTTATATTTGACCTTTATGACGTTGGCTGTCGCCCTCGAAAATGTTACAGATGCCACTTGATAGAGTTGATAGAGTTGTTTGACGTGTTTACCGTGAATTCGTTACGATAATTGATGTAAACATCGATGGACTCGTGAACTGGTGTCGCAGTAAACGTGGCGTCTTCAGGAACAGCACAGCACTGAATTCTCCGAGCGAGACCCGTAACACTCAGACGTAGACTAGGCTCTTAGTTAATTAGTTGTTGTAGTAATCGACTCATTTAATATGGGTCTAAGAGAAGGATTAAAGTCAGACTCGGTGTACCTGATGAGACGCTCTCCCTGTCCTCTCCTCCGCTGATTTCTCCGGTTTCTTCCGTGTACAAAGAAAAACGTCACCGTGACGCATACTTACGACCGCCGCTTTAACCCTTTCAGTGCTGGCGCTTCCCCAAGAACATCCCCGCTTAGGAAAAGGGCTTGTTGCTTTTAATAGTGTTATTGCAATAAATCTGAGTAAAACTAAAAAATAAACAAATAAATAAATAAATAAAATAAAATAAACAAAAAAATTGTAAAGAAATAAACAAATAACCACCAAAAAAAAAAAAAAATATATATATATATATATATAATAAAAAAAATTAAATATATATATATATATATATATATATATATATTAAAAAAATCTGTATTGTGGTCTATAATTCAATTAATTATAATTAAACAGATAAAAGTTTTGAGTACTTTACAGTTCAAATTAAATAAATATAATTGTTAATATTATCAAAACAAAATGTTATATTTTAATATTATGTAATTATTTGTAATGCACACTTTAAATAGGCTATGTAAGTATAAATTTGTGTGTTAGGATATAAAAAATGACTAACGAGTTTAGGTATAACACGTGTAAATGTCTCTCATTTAATTTATTGTAGTTTATATTGTCATATTAAGGCTCTTCTAGTAGATAAAACCTTTACAGTTCAATATAGTATAGGCTACACACCTTTTAAATTGGATAATTATTTAATTAATTAAATAATACAATTTTTAATGTTAGCATATAAACAAATTATTATTAATTAAATTATGGCTTTTTAATATTATATAATTATGTATAATGCCGTTATTAGGCCTAAATATTAACATGATAATTACTAATAATTAATATAATAATAATTCATATTAAATATAAATATCTTCATCATTAATATGATTAATTGTAATAATAATAATAATATGTTTTTATAACCAGGGTTTTTAACCAAGTGTCTACGGACAGATATATTTTAGAAAATGCCTGTATGTGACAAAGACACCAAATTATGAAAAGAACCACAACAACAACATAATTAAAAGCTTTATTTTATTTGGTATAAAACAACTCTTTCCCTTTAGAACTCTTCCCCTTCTTCATCATCTTCAAATGAATCGATGCCCACTTCTTCATAATCCTTCTCCAGAGCTGCCATGTCTTCTCTGGCCTCAGAGAACTCTCCCTCTTCCATGCCTTCACCCACATACCAGTGCACGAAGGCTCTCTTGGCATACATCAGGTCAAACTTGTGGTCCAGACGAGCCCAGGCCTCAGCGATGGCTGTGGTGTTGCTAAGCATGCACACGGCTCGCTGCACCTTGGCCAGGTCTCCTCCAGGAACCACCGTCGGGGGCTGATAGTTGATGCCCACCTTGAAGCCAGTGGGACACCAGTCCACAAACTGAATGCTTCTTTTGGTCTTGATGGCTGCGATGGCGACGTTGACGTCTTTTGGCACCACATCTCCTCTATACAGCAAACAACAGGCCATGTACTTTCCATGCCGAGGATCGCACTTCACCATCTGGTTGCTGGGCTCGAAACACGAGTTGGTGATCTCAGCCACCGAGAGCTGCTCATGGTAGGCCTTCTCAGTGGAGATGACCGGAGCGTATGTGGCCAGGGGGAAGTGGATACGAGGGTAGGGCACCAAGTTGGTCTGGAACTCCGTCAGGTCGACGTTCAAGGCGCCGTCGAAGCGCAGAGATGCGGTGATGGAGGAAACGATCTGGCTGATGAGCCGGTTGAGGTTGGTGTAGGACGGACGCTCGATATCCAGGTTCCTCCTGCAGATGTCGTAGATGGCCTCGTTGTCCACCATGAAGGCACAGTCGGAGTGCTCCAGGGTGGTGTGGGTGGTCAGGATGGAGTTGTATGGCTCCACCACAGCCGTAGACACCTGTGGAGCCGGATAAATGGCAAACTCCAGCTTGGACTTCTTTCCGAAGTCAACAGAGAGACGCTCCATCAGAAGAGAGGTGAAGCCTGAGCCTGTGCCTCCACCAAAACTGTGGAAGACCAGGAAACCTTGCAGCCCTGTGCATTGGTCAGCCTGTGTGAAAGAAGGGAGAACATTTGCATTTTAGGTTCAGTTATTTTGAGATCATTTGTAAGTAAATGTAAGACTAATTACCAGTTTGCGTATGCGGTCCAGTACGGAGTCAATGATCTCCTTGCCAATGGTGTAGTGCCCACGGGCGTAATTATTCGCTGCATCCTCTTTGCCTGAGATGAGCTGCTCGGGATGAAACAGCTGGCGATAGGTGCCTGTGCGGACCTCGTCTGAAAGAATAACAGAACAATACCGCATAAAACCAAATACTGACCGGTGCTGTTATTGTTAACTAAAACTAAAAATAAACTATTGAAAACCATTCTTAGTAATTTAAATGAAGCTGTAAACTAGAATATAAATATTAGATGAAAAATGCAGAAAAAACATAGAACTCTAAAAAATTGGAAATGTTTCCTTGGTAGCTAACTGAAATAAAAATAAAGATAAATGGAAATATTTAAAAACTTAGATAGAAATAACTAAAACTTAAACTGACATTAAAATGAAAATAAATCTAACTCAAAATAAAAAAAATACTATAATCACATATGAATAATACTAAAATAACACTGATCCTGACCTCTATCCCCCGGGAAAAAAAATAAAAAAAAATAAATAAATAAATAAATAAATAAATAAATAAATAAATAAATATATATATATATATATATATATATATATATATATATATATATATATATATATATATATATATATATATATATATATATAAAATAAACAAGAGTATGATAATAATTTATTATTAAAAATAATTTAAAACAATTTACATTTAATTTAGATTATTTTCATACAAATTGTTTTATTAGAATAATTTAAATTAAATTATAAAATACACATATATACAATATCTCTGACCGTTATGAGAATAAATGAACTATATCAGTTTCCAAAAATGACTAAAACTTAAGTTAAAATTAAAATAAAAAAAATAAAAATAAAAGCTAATTCAAAATATTAATTAATACTGATCTGACCCCTAAAAATGAGTAACATTTAATCCTCAGTAATATAAACCAGTTTTTCTCAAGGTACTGTGATTTATACTAATACTAATAATACTAATAATAAACCATTTCATTTTATTTTATTTAATAAATAAAATAATAATTATTATTATTTTAATAAAATAATAATTGTAATAATTTATTATGTAAAATAATTAGGACAATTTACATTAAATTTAAATTATTATATTACAAATTATCTGACTATAATAAAAATTAAATTAAATTAAATTAAATTAAATTAAACCTTGCTAGATGTACTGTGACAAATTGGGACCAGTCAGCATTTTGTTACCCTTTTGTTGATTTAATTGCTTGTAATTATCCTCATTTGTAAGTCGCTTTGGATAAAAATGACTGCTAAATTATTACATGTAAATGATATGATGAAGACTAAAACTGTTGAAACTTTGTCCACCCTGTTTATTAAATGTTGTGAGAGCATTATTACAGTGTGCCATCCCTTTTCTTTCTATTATAAATGCAACATGCCACCTATGGCTGCAGTGATTTTACTCATTTACGTTCCCCATGTTAAAATGACAAATACAAATTATAATACACCATTATTATATTTACCAATGACTGTTGGCTCAAGGTCTACAAAGATGGCGCGGGGTACATATTTGCCAGCTCCAGTCTCACTGAAGAAGGTGGTGAAGGAGTCATCATGGCCACCCACTGGTTTGTCGCTGGGCATCTGGCCGTCGGGCTGGATACCGTGTTCCAGACAGTACAGCTCCCAACAGGTGTTCCCCATCTGGACACCAGCCTGGCCAACGTGGACAGAGATACACTCACGCTGTGGAGAGGAAACAGATTATTAGCAACTGTGTTGCATGGCATTGCAGAACATATTAGGTGACTGTCTTTTCCACAGTGTTCCACTTACAACTACCCAGCTAACAAAAAAATTATAGCCCATTCTAAGAATGTTCTGTTAATATTCCCATTAAGTTATGAAAACATTATTTCAGAATAATCTCTGAATACTCAAAATGTACAGATTTTTCAATGTTTTAAAAAGTTTTTTTTGTTGTTGTTTTTTTGTTTTTTTTTGGTTGTGCGAATGTTAACGGAACATCCTATTTTATCATTTTGCAGACACTACGGAATGTTAATTTTGAACATTCTGAAACAAATGGCAACATTTAAAAAAAAAAAAATGTTAGACGAACATCTAACTAATGCATAAAAAAAATGTTCTACGAATGATAGGATATATAAATAATGATTTTGTGCTAACATTTTGCGAAAAATATTAAAGACCAGAACTAAGATGCTATTGATAGTAGTACTAGAAGAACATTTATTCATAACTTGAACAGAACCTTGCCAGAATATTCTGAACATTCTCTGTTACCGTTATGGAACATTTAGTGGTTCAAATCAATATTAAATCAAAATCAACCCTATATTTACTTTCTTAATACACATTCAATTTCCTGTCTTTTCTGTTCCATATCTAAAGATCCAAAAATGTCAAAAACAAACAAGCAAGCAAACAAATAACCAAATATTTAAAATAATAACAACAACATGATTTTAACTGCATATAACAATATAACAAATTCAAAATAAGTGGCTGCTTTTCAAACTTTCGTTTTACCCACCAGGGGGCAGAAGCAAACAAAAAAAAAAAAAAAAATGTTCTTTCTAGTCAGCGGTTGGTCCGTTACAGGACATCAGTCACAGATGACTGACATCTGCAGCTGACAGTACAGAGAAAAGGTGTTGGCTGAATCTCTCAATGCCCCCAAACATGTTTGTCATCAGGGTTTGTGCTTATCTAGATCAGTGGTTCCTGATTCCTGGAGGCCCCCCAACACTGCATGTTTTCCATGTCACCTTAATCAAACACACCTGATTCAGATCATCAGCTCATTAGTAGAGACTCCAAGACTTGAATTGGGTGTGTCAGAGAAAGGAGAGACGCAAAATGTGCAGTGTTAGATCAGTGTCTAGATCAGTGGTTCCCAAACCTGTCCTGGAGGACCCCCTGCCCTGCACATTTTGTATGTCTCCCTCATCTAACACACCTGATTCCACTCATCAACTTGTTAGTAGAGACTACAAGAACTAAATTGGGTGTGTCTGATTAGGGAGACATACAAAATGTGCAGGGCCGGGGGTCCTCCAGGACAGGTTTGTGAACCACTGATCTAGATGACAACCCCGAGATAAGTCCAAGCCAGGCTTGAATTCATATTATACCATGTTAAACACCTCTGTTTGTTTGGAAAGGGAGTTTCCTGAAAGACCTGTCCTGGGAAGCGTTTATGATGTGACAGTTGCCACATATTGCGGTCAGACCTACTAACCCTCATAGCCGTTATTTTCTTTTCACACATAAACTAGAAACACTATTTTACACACTCCCTTGCAAGTCTGAAGAGGCATGAAAAGGCTTGAGGTGTCGACAACAGCCCCAACAGGTTTATATCAGATGATAGAGTGAGCTACACCCTAATGTGGAATTTATTGCATGTGTTGAAAATGAATGGAGGGAAAAAGCAAATGAAGGAGATGAAAAGACAAAATGGAAAATTTGTTTTATGAACTTAAAAACAATAACATTTTCATTCAAAATAAATTTGTATATGTAAACTAAATTAAGGGGTTGAAAAAAAACACTTTGATTCAGCAAGGATGCATTAAATTAATCAAAAGTGACAAGATTTTAAAATACTACAAAAGATTTCTATTTCTATGTATCACGGTTTCCACAAAAATATGATGCAGCACAACTGTTTTTGACACATCAGCATATTAGAATGTTTTCTGAAGGATCATGTGACACTGAAGTCTGGAAATTGGCCTTTGCATCACAAAAAATGTTTTTACTGTATTTTTAATTAAATAAATACAGCTTTGGTTAGCATAAGAGACTCAAAAAAACATAAAAACCAACCCCAGACTTCTGAACAAAAAAAGTGTAAAATAAAATAAAATACACTTATAGAATACCAATCTCCAAAACATGATAAGATTATCATTGTAAAATCTCCAAAAACATGGTAAAATACCATACAAAACATGATATTGGCATGGTATATTGATGGATAATGTACAGTCAAGAAGTTATTATTAAAAAAAATAAAATAATCCATGATCAGTACCATGATGCAAAGTGATTATATATTATACACATCAAATAATAAATAAATGGATTAATGGATTTCAGTTAAAATGATTTCATTATGCAAGAAAAAAAAAAGAGTGAGGAGTGATACAAAAAGCACTGGTTGTCATTCAAAAGATTTGATGACAGAATATTGTGATTGGCCAATAAAAAATAAAATATTAGAGTTCAAGAATCAAATATTCATTGACATATTCTGTACGTCCTTCCAAGTCCATCTAATTTGCATCGCTGGGGCCTAGAGGAACAACCAGCCTGCCCTCTTTGTGAGGGAATTGGCACACTCGAACATATCCTAAGTTTCTGTAAAAGAGCTCTCGCTGACGGTCGTTACCGGTGGCAGCACGACCAGGTCCTCAGGACAATAGCTGAATCCATCAGCAACACTCTTAACATCTGCCGGAGGACAGAGCCAAGCAGGAATGCCATTCACTTTGTCAAAGAGGGAGAAAGACCAACTAGAGAACATCAAAAGGCAACTGGGTTACTCTTTACTTCTCCTGACTGGAGGATGGAAGTAGACCTGGGAAACATCCTCCTCACATCACAGAGACTACTTTGCGGCCTGACATTGTGCTGTGGTCAGACTCACTAAAGAGCGTTCTGATGCGCTCACCGTATCATGGGAAGAGCGGACGGAGGAGGCCTCTGAGCGGAAAAAAGCAAAGTATGAGGAACTGAGGAACAACTGCCATAGGAAAGGCTGGAAAGCCAAATGTTGGGCTGTGGAGGTTGGGTGTCGGGCTTTGCAGGCCAGTCGCTGTACAGGACATACACGGCATTCGGAATAACAGGAGAGAGGCGAAGGAAAACGATTCACACCACAATAGACACAGTTGAAAAAGCATCTAGGTGGATTTGGCTAAAGAGGGCAGATCCGTGGGTTGCTGTTAGGGCACAGGCCGGGGACTGATCAACCCTGGTCGGGTCACCTGGGTGAGGGTGTATGATATTCGAAAGACCCGAAACACCCTGAGACCCCAGGTAATATCACTGATGATGTGCCCTAGCTTATCAAAAGATGTTTCTAGAAGCAGCGTATACAGTATGTGAAGGTATGATTCTGCATCTCTACTCATGGGTTTGATTCCCAGGACATAGACTGATAAAACGCAAATGACGTTGGGTAGAAGTATCTGCCAAATGCAAAAATGTACTGCCATTATGTAATCAAAGCCCTGAAGACACCAATGCAAAAATAAGAGTCACATGGTTGCAATAAAAGTGCTCTGTAATGATTCGGCCCCTTAATCTGTGCCTGCGCTCCAGAGAGGTGGCCTACATCAGCCTGAGGAGAAATATCCAGACTCTGCTTCTCCTCTGTGGGCATGACTCTTCCTCTGAATTCATTCTCCTGGGGTTGGGCTCTATTTTTACTCTCCGTCCCTCTCTGTCTATTGGTGAGTCAGTGGGGAGGGGGATGGTACATTACACAGGCACATGGGACTGCCTAGTTTGGGCATGGCAGTCAGGTTAGAAGTTATTTATGGGTTGTTACAAGTCATGTTTCCCCACTAGCTCTTCTTCCCCAAACCCTTCAACACCGTCCCATGAGCCCTTTTTGCTCATCTTTTGACTCCACGGTGAGTTGATATCTTGTCTTCAGGCATTTTTTTTTTTAACTTGTGACTGACTGCTGACTCATAAATTTCTTATTCTCTCAATATATATGGAAAGTGAAATGTATGGCCACAGACTTTTTAAAACCTCTTTACGACTGAAATATGCCGTAAAAAGTGTTTGGGAAACCTGTTTGGAGACAATAATTATTTTTGCAATTCCATTAGGTTGTGCTAGTGGCACAGAAT
>CM077224.1:5978038-6003038 GCA_039654775.1 Spinibarbus caldwelli | reverse complement strand
TGCGCAGTTTGAGTTGTCACAGGTACACACTAGTGGCGTGCGGTGGTGTTTATACATACACACACACACACACACACACACATATATATATATATATATATATATATATATACACACACACACACATACACACACACATACATACACACACACACACAGTATATATACAGTATGTTATATGTATGTGTGTGTGTGTGTATATATATATATATATATATAATTCATGTCCCTGTTACACTTAATGTGTTTACATTTAGTGCAAATAGCTATAGATTCTGTTAACAGCTTGATTTTCTGCTATTTATGCTACTTATTGCAAACAGTGGCAATTATCTGCACCTCTGTATTGTAGTACATTATAAAACAGTATGCAGTAATAACATATTGAGTGAAAATTATAATTTTAATTCAAATTACTAAATGGATGTCACCTTATTGGGACAATAAATCCCTCCCTACACCTACCCTAACCCTACCCGATACTTTAAGTTAAACTTTTAGATTATTTCCTTCATTATTACTGAAAATGCATGCCTTTCCAATGTGATATCTGATTTGAAAAGGTAGAAAGAAAAAAAAAGTTCAGCAAACCCTGGATTTGAACCAAGGTCGATTGCGTCAAAAAGGACTTCAATATGTACTTTACCATCTGCACCACTGGAGCTGTTACTTGAGGACTGTCTTTAGCAATGCTTTGTAATCACACATTGGTGGGCGGAGTTAGCTTAAATAGCCGCAGCCAACAAGGTGCGTTATATGCACTTGTAAATACACACTCCGTATTTTATTTGTGAACTGATGCTCAGCTGTTTTTTTTTTTTTTTTAATAGTCAACTTATTTTCGGGTCATTGTCATAAAAGCCCTGTCACAAACATTGTCACGAAGATACATCTTTCATTTCATCAAGCTGAATGCTCACTAAAAACTGACACGGTCATCATGTTTTCAAGCCATTTCATGTTTCATTTTAACATGACACAAAGCAGTGATATCTAAGCAGGAGAGTTGTTTACTTGCTTTATAATTAGTTAATAACGCCATTATTTCCTTCATTCATGCCGAGAGCTCGCACGAAAACAAGAGGCGGGATTTATTGGACGAACCAATCACATCCAATCATAACCAATCATATCCAATTATAGCGCGATGGAGGCATTGCCTCCTCTCACGTGACTTTCCCCCATTCATTTCAGTGAGCCTCCAGAAAATTCACCTCACGCTTTGGGGTCTCTGTAGAAAGTCTATGGACCGAAGGGAGGCAAGCCTCCGCTGTAACTTTACCTGCGGGTGTCGCTGTTAGACAGTGTTACTTTATAAAAACGAATGACTTTTAGACTTCTAATGTCATATTTAGTCATATTTGCGCTGTTTTATTTTTGTAAAAACAATTATTTTCTCATCCAATTTTGAGGAGAGGAGACCCTGCCACCCTTGCCTCCTCGAGGAAACGCCCCTGGTACACACACAATCTTTTAAAGGGGTCATATGATGCGATTTCGAGTTTTCCTTTCTCTTTGGAGTGTTACAAGCTGTTTGCGCATAGATAAGTTCCCTGAAGTTGCAAAGACTAAAGTCTCAAAACCAAAGAGATATTCTTTATAAAAGTTAAGACTCGATCACGCCCCCATAAAACGGCTCATTTAAACACACCCCCACATGTTTAGGTCACGGTGTGGGGAGATTTGCAAAACACCACCCAAACGTATACGCAGTGAAAGAGGGTGTGATTTTTTTTAATTTTTTTTTATTGCTGTAGTGTTGTTGCTGCCACAGGCGCCATGTCCTGGAGACGCTGTGTTTCATTGTGAAAGCGAAAGTACTTTGTTTGGGCTTCCAAAAGAGGACACAACTAGAAATCAGTGGTTAAGTTGTATTTACAACACTGTTCCAGAACAGTTCAACCCAAATATTCGAGTGTGTGCATCGCATTTTACGGAGGACTATTTCCTGAACCTGGGAGTAGCCTGTCAGTTGCTCAAAGACTGTTTCTATAAAGTGGGGCAATTCAAACTTAGCAAGGACTGTCTGGCGCTTCTGACTCACAGCCTGTAAGTATGTTTTCATATTTAAAGAATTTGCCACTGATGATTCAAACGCGAGTTTTGAGCAGTGTAGAATAGCGATTGTTGTTTGTCGTTTCTCCGATCACAAATGCAGACATGGTAATGTTTATGTGGCGCGATGCGACGCGTAAAAAGACAGTATAAGTCATTATAATCAGTAATTATGTTCCCACTGGATGCAACAAATGCCTCGTTTGTAATGGGTTTTATTGTTTTTGTGTCGTCGCGCCAGGACACGGCATCACAATACGGTAAGGGGCGTAACATTTCCGTCTCACGCTTGAGGTATTCGGCCAATCACAACGCACTGGATAGCTGGTCAATCAGAGCACGCCTCGCTTTTCAGAACAATGAGCTTTGTAAAAATCGCCGCGTTTCAGAAAGGTGGAGCATAGAGGAGCAACAATAATGTACAGTATATGGAAAATAATGTTTTTTTGAACCTTAAACTGCATAAACACATTGCATTACACCAAATACACAAAATAATGTTCTTTTTAGCAACGTCATATGACCCCTTTAAGATTTTGGGGGTTCAAATGGCTTTTGAAGTGTCAGGGATATGTACGGGATGTTGGGTGCATTTTGACGTTGAAGTTTGAGGTATCACTGATGCTTTCCAGCTAAATTTTGAGTTGTCACATGTACACTCAGAATATTTTACGCTTTCAGGGGTGTTCAAATGTACTTTGAATTGTCACGGACGTATAGACCTATGGGTAGTTGGATGCATTTTGGCGTTCCAACACAATTTGAGTGGCCACGTAATCATGGAACTTTTTTAAGTGGCATTAAGTGCATTTAGAATGTTAAATGCATTTTCAGCAGTTATAGATATGTTTGGGGGCGTTCAAAACTATTTTGTGGCATAATTGAAACAATCGTTATAACACATTTTAAAGCATCAGTGGTGTTCCAGTGCAATTTCAGTTGTCAGCTAAAAGGCCACATAGACATTTTTTAGTCATTATAGGCATGTTTCAAATGCATTTTGGGGCATCGTCATAGGCCCACGTGTAAACATTAAAATATTTTTTGTGCCATTAGATCACGTAAACACATTATGAGGCATGATAGGCATGTTTATTATCTTTGAAGACATCATAGGTGTTGTTTGGTATGCTCGACAATGTGTTAAAGCATTTTAATCGTGTTTGGGTGTTGTTATTGGTACATTTGGTTGTGTTCAAAGGCATTTTAATGCATCATAAATGTCTTTGGGATATTTAAATGCATTTTGAGGGGCCAGGTCTGTGTGCGGAACGTTGAAATGCATTTTGAGGCTTTGGCTGCAAATGTCCTGTCCTCTTGGATGACACTTGGTTAGGTTTGGAGTCACAACCTTCTACTGTATCATAAACAACACAAGTGTGGTATAATCACAGGTTTGTGTGTGAGTGTGTGTTTTCCACTCTCAACAATAGAGCAGGCCTGAACCGTAAGTGATCTGGATCCAGGGCCTTTTGTTTATTATTATCTGGTGGCTCACTGCTCAGCTGGGAAGGGTTACGTGAAGCAGCCCAGAATATAATATCTTTTATAAACACACAATACAAATTATATCCCTTACAAAGAATTACCATGGTAATAACATGTTTTTTGGACTGTAGTGCTATGTAAATACCACACACACTACAGCACAGATTGTAGACTTTGTATTTGAGCTTCAGAGGTTGTTGGTAAATATTTATCTAACAGTGAATAAGGCTAAAATATTGTATAGCCTTAATATTATTGTATGCTTCATCAAAAAACCCAGTTATTTTCTGCTCTGAAGTTCTTGGTCAATAACAAGAACTTACTGATATATATTTTCATTTTCAAAGAAGAGCATAGCAATTGCAAGTTCCTGGAGGGTTGAGTAATTTATCCAGCAGACCTCTGTGTGTTTTTGAAGCCTTTTCATAGTTTCTAGGAAGGAAAAAAAAAAAAAACCAGCTCGCTTAGTCACAAACTTTTTTTGAGCTGTTCTAATGTTGCTATAGCAACCACCACAGAATAGAGCTTCTTAGATGTGTCAACAAATAAGCATAGCTGCTTTTTCCATTTTACGGTAAATGAATATTTAGGTGGTTGTGGTTTCACCACATGAACCATTCTCAGAAGTCTCTTCCTGCGTTATTTCATAGCTCAGCTCTCACTGCACGAGTTCTCCTTCATCTTTATCCGTTTTATTATACTTGTACCGTGATATCACTGTCTCTCACTTATCTTTATTAGTCAGCACACTGCAGAACTGCAATTTTATGCAACTGTGCAAATTTAAACTGGACTTCATTATTGTTCAGCAGTTATGCGAGGTTTGAAATCTTTTCTTTGTCAGACCAATGTGGTGTGACGACTTTGTTTGGAAATTATGAAGCTTTTAAGCATTGTAGACAGTGATTTGTCTTTAACATCAACCTGCCAAGGGACTACGGCTGAAAAGGAGCCAATTTGGCTAAATCTGATACATTTTACATGTTATGTATTATCATTGTGTATTGTCCCTCATTAAATAAATAAATAAACAAACAAATTTTCAGCAGGAAAGACTTTCCTGACATTCCCTAAAATCAAAATCACATAGCCTTTTTTTATTATTATTATTATTATTATTATTAATTATTTTTTATGGTTTTAATTATTGTTATTATTATTATTGAATGAATTTTTTTTTTGTTTGTTTGTTTGTTTTTTTTTATTTTATGAATGCAGCGACGGTGGCCAACATGTTAAACTGACTTTTTTGGCCTTTAAAAAAAAAATAAATAAAAATAAAATAAAATTAATATAATATAATGTAATATAATGTAATATAATATAAAATGGTGGCCAATATGATAAGCCAATAATTATTTAATGTTATGGCCCATAATGATAAATGGCTGATTGAAATTCTATTTTGTCTCAACAAATGCATTTTTAAATTACATTTAAAAACTAAAATTGTTTGAAATTAATTTTGGCATCACAACATTATAATGTACAGTATTAAAACTATTCAGATTGAGATTAATTTCTGCTAAGTGTTACATTAATTATTTAGATAAGTGAATGTTAGATGGCAAATATAGTCTAAATGTAAAAATTGGGGAAATGCACAATTAAATATCAAGTATCAGCTGATATAGATTCAATGTCTACTAATAAATAAATAAATAAAAAAACTCTAATATAAATATCTAAATTCATATTGAACCAGTATATCCAAATGCATCTCTCTATTTTTTGTATGTTACTTGTTAACAAAAGTGACATTTTAATAATTGGACTATTTAATATTTCTGCTGAGAAGAGCTTAAATGACATTGTCAAGTGAAGGCTTTTTAAAGTTTTTAGCAAACTGATTCTGTGCAGTCTTAGTCATAACACAGATAAGATGTACCATTTATCTCCAGTATGATAGTGCTTCTAACAGTCCATTGCCAACCACTGGAGATGCTTGCTTTGTCCCTGGGCAGTTGTTGTGTTTATGTAATGCCAATCAGGTTGTCTGTTGTTGTCCTCAGTGCAAAGTGAGAGCACAATTCACCATTGGCGTTCTTGCTGTCCTTGATGTGGCCCTGATGTTACAGTGTAATCATTCTCATGTGAACTTTGTCTCTCACTGGATTTCTAATCCTGTTTCTATTCACCTTTTCATAGAGGATAGCAGAGTTGAATTTAAGAGCATTGACCTATGCAAAGACTTCTGTCAGGAGGCCTTAGATAATATCAGGAGGTGTGGTGTAATAAAAGATTGTCATGGCTTGATCCTTCCAAAGAGTGAACAGTTATTTATTGTTATATTAGTGATATCAGGTCTATATGATCTTCAGCTTTCTGATTGTTGTTGTTGTTTTTTAAGTCTTGTAGGATAGTCCTTGAGCTGTAGTAACAAATTATATTTATTTTCTGTATTTACCATACGTTTTATTTATTAGCAGAATGTGACCAGTAGAGTTTGAACAATAACATTCACAAACTAATTGCATTTTGATGATAGCCTAATAAATGCATGTCATATGATATATAATATAATATAATATACTTTATGATATTTACTAATTTATATTTACTGTTAAACATGGAAGCTTCTATTTTGTTTTATTTTATTATTTTTTTTGTAATTATTTAGACTGTACATAAAAAAATCTGTTTTTATAATTTTATTATTAAATAATAATTAAAAAATTAATTTATTCAGTGGTTCAATTTGATGCACTGTAAAAAAAAAAAAATCACAAGTTGAGAAGACTTTAACTTTAAAGTTTAAGGCAACCAGCTTCAGGAGATTTGAGTTTTCTCTACTTGTTTTTGTAGGAGATTTTTGAGTTCTCTCAACTTTTTGTTGTATAAACTGAAAACAAGTTGAGAACTCAAAATTCTCCTGAAGCTGGTTGCCTTAAACTTTTAAGTTTTCTCAACTTTTGATTTTTTACAGTGTGGGAAATTTCAGCCATTTGTTAATGTTTACTACTTTATTTTTTAATATTTTTCTGTTAAAATCTGAAAAACCTAATTTCCTGTTTATTTAAGGAATATTACATAGGTTTTGCCATTTATTTATTTAGTTAGTTAGTTATTTAGTTAATTAGAAATGAGCCAGTACCTTAAATTTGTTTTCAAAACCATGCCATTGCCTTACCCAGAGATAATTTCATAATTAATTTGTTTAAAACAATTTGAATTCAGAGCTGTCTGGTTCAGTTTTATAGGAATATTTCAGGCATTTATTGATATTTAGAATTGAAGTAGCTATTTTGTTAATTGATGTTATAATTTAAGTTACTATTAAAATTCTAATTTGGTAATATTGATATTAATGCTTTTTAAATAAAAGCACATGCATTTTTGCTTTAGTTCATACTTTGTATTAAAATCCTGAGCATTTTAGCATTGGTGTAAACTACAGAAGTTTTGGTTTTGTGACAAAACTACTATGAGGATTACTACTAACTGCCCAAAATGTGAAACAGACTAATTTCACCCTGTTGAATCGCTCATATCTGTTTGGACGATTGATTTCTAACGACACATCAAACAGGTGCAGCTGAAGGCACAGCCTCGTGCCTCTGTCTCGTGGTTTGCATTACCGCCGCTCTCCTGTTACTGTGTGAATCTGTTAGCTAGCTTTGTTGGCAAACAACCGTGCATCCTACTGCGCTCTGATGTGCCAAGTGCGTTCCCTGCAATCTTAAACTGTCATATTGCCATGAGGCCTCAGTGCTCAGAAGGCATTTTCAGGTCACTTTGTGGAGATTGAGATTTAAGGCTCCTTTTTAATACTAAATGTTTTATTCAGTGCTTCTTTTCAACACTTCCCTCTTGAAGTTTAGCTTCACAGATTGTTTTGTTAATCGTAGGGTGAGGACAGTAAGGTTATGCGACCCAAGAGACCAAGTTGTTGACTCAAGTTGTTGACATGTTCCTTGCAGTGTTAGATGATATCCTCCCTTCATTGAGTACATCATGGTGTCAGTTCAGCCAACGCAAGACACAAGACCTTGTCAGATTGGTCTTAAATTAAACAACAAGATTCTTTAGTCTGAACTTTTGTGATTCTATCCTTCCTCAGTTGCACAATGAGGACGATCCCTCTGAAGGGGCTGCCAGCGCAGAGCCGTCCACATCCTCCCAGGCCGCCGCTGCCGCCGTCGTAGGCATCAGCAACCCCGCGGTGGATACCGAAGCTCCGCCTCCGCCTTACGCCAGTGTGGCGCTCGGAGCAACAGCTGCACCAGGTACAGACACCTGGAAAAAGATATCATTTCCAGAGTAAGAGCTGGAATCTACTAGATTAGAAATTTATGTTGTTTGCAATAGAATAGAAATGTTTTCGACGTGTAAAAAAATGATGCATCAGCTGCAGCTGCCATGGCACTCAACGTTTTATTTTTAGTCACTGTGTATGAATATAAACAGAATGTGGATTCTGTTCAATTCAGTATGCAAATATTACAATTTCTTTGCTGTTGGTTACTGTTCAAAGGTTTAGGCTCAGTAGGATTAATTCTTTCAAAGAAATTAATACTTTTATTCAGCAAAGATGAATTAAATTGAATAAAAATGAAAATAGACACATATAGATTTAGCTTTCAAATAAATGTTGTTCTTTTGAAGATTCTATGCATCAAAGAATTTTGAAAAAAATAAAAATAAAATAAAAATCAATTTCAACAAAAATTTTAAGCGGGACAGCTGTTTTCAACATTGATAATAGAGTGCAACAGTCTGGTTCCAGAAGAAAAATGTCATTCATTTTCTGCATAGGGAAATTGATTATTAACAATAACTTACAAAGCTCTAAAAACAGACCTACTGTGAGCACCATGGCTGTTAATCGATGGTATATGCTTTTGTTGCATTATTTCAACTTTTTGTTTTAAGTAGGGATGTAACGATGCACCCCAAGCCCGTCGAAAATCTGTAAATATGTGATGATTCAGTTGAATCAAGTCAGTTGAGATGTTAAATGAATCGTGATACAGTTGGGGCGGGAGTTTATATGAATGTATCTCTGAGGTGAACACTGTCTTCTAAAAGTTTAATGGTATTTTCTTTTCATCTTGCCTCTGTATAATGCATATTAAAGTAGTGCAGCCTGCTTTGTTTACAGCTGTATCTAAGGAAACACTGTATAGCTGCTGTTCCATAAGCGCCACCTGCTGTCAGAGAATGAATTTGCACATCTGCTGTTTTTGTTTCGTGCAGATGTTTTATGTAGCATAGTTTCACAAAGCTAAAGTCAGACTATTCTGCTTTTGCTTTGAAATTTTGAAATGATACGATCTAATTTAAATCAAAAACGGCTCATGCTGCATATATTCAGCATCTTTGTTTGGATTAGTTGCTCTAATTTAAAATGGAAAGAGCACAAGAAAAGTCACAGTTTGTTTATATGAAGATATTTGTTTTATTTTTATTATTTGTTTTTGATTTGGGTTTTGTTTTAAAATTTTAATTTAGTTTTGTTATTTGACATGCTTGCTTGATGCTGTGAAGAAAATTCCACCAATCAGAAAATCGCAGCAAGTAAATTTCACAAATGATGCAATTGAGTCCTTATATCTTAAAACACTAAAATATTTGTGTATATATGCATATTTTACAATTATTTGTTTTTAATTCAGTTATGTGATGGGATTGTAGTTCTTTCCCTCATTAAAGCTGTTAAAGTACAGTCTTTTACCCTTTTGTCTGATTTTCAAAAAAAGTTTTTTTTTTTTTTTTTTGCTTCAAATCAAATCAATTTGCGTGTTTTATCAAAGGCGAAACTTGTAAGTCTGATGGCTAGTTATGCGTCACTGCTTGGTGCTTTGCGTTATGGGTTTTATTCAGATCTCTAAACATGGGCAATAGTAATGGTGATGCTTGACTGAGGTAGGAAGACTCATTGTTTAGAAGACTCATAGCTAGAAATGTGTGGCGTATAGCTGACCTATGTTTTCTATTGCTTTTCAGAGAGCACATTTCCAGGGGACTTTCCCGTTCCTCCACCATACAGCGTTGCCACGTCTCTGCCCACTTACGATGAGGCAGAGAAGGCTAAAGCGGCAGCCATGGCTGCCTCAGCGGTGGAGGTCATTCCACGAGTGAGTATCTCATCGGCCTACGCACCCACACGTTCTGCAGAACCAAACGCCAAGCCCTCGATTTGCACAACTTTCCACTGCGGCTTCGGTACAAAACATTCCCTCAAAGGAAATACATTGCTGTAATAATGCTGCTATGATTTAATGATGTCCAAAATGAAATGGGACATCTCTTAAAGTCATGTGTGATTATCTTTTAGCAGTAACATAAGGAGAGCCTTTCTTAGAATGTGGTGTGCCATAAAAGCCATGACCTAGAAAGAGAATCCCACAGATACTCTGATTTCTCTGAGCTCAGATCAAGAAGTGTTATGTAATGTGGCCCCAAAAAGTATTTGGACACTCTTAAGATGGTCTGAATGTCATTGCGTTAGATAACAGAATGACAAACTAACTGACTTCTGCAAACAAACGATGCTTTTCTCAGAACTAACTTCCTTTTTCTGAGCCTCTTTTGCAGTGACTTCCACACAGCGAGTCCCAATGTGGTTTCTATAATTGAAATGGAGTACTAAATTACGGCTTACTGAATACTGACTTAACAAAAAAATTATAAATAAAATAAAGCTAAATTTTCAGCAGCTATTAGTGTCATCCTTCAGAAATCAATCTAATATGCTGATTTACTGTCCAAGAAACATTTATTACAATTATTAATATTGAAAACAGTTGTTCTGCTTCATATCTTTGATTGATACTCTACCACTCAAATGTTTGAAGTTAGTAAATTAATTCTAGTCAGGACACCGTACATTATTGATACAAAAAGACAGCAAAAGCATGTATAATGTTACAAAAGACTTCTATTTCAAATAAATGTAATTTATTATTAAATTTTAAACTTTGTATTCATTAAAGAATCCTGAAAAAAAAGTATCACAAACATATTAAGCAGCAAAAAATGGTTTTTAGCATTGATAATAAAGACCATAATTAATAATTGAACACTAATAATGAATACTATTATTTAAGCACCAAATCAGCATATTAGAATGATTTCTAATATGATCATGTGACACTAAAGACTGGAGTAATGATGCTGAAAATTCAGCTTTGCATCACAGGAATAATTACAATTTTACATATATATTAAAATAGAAAACTGATCCTCTAAATTGTTATAATATTTCACAATATTACAGTTTTTACTATATTGTTGATCTAATAAATGAAGCCTTGGTGAGCACAAGAGACTTCTTTAAAAATATATTTTAATTATTTAAATATTTAATTATTTAAATATTATTTAATATTATAAATATTTTAATTATTCTAAAGTATATATTTTTTCTTTTGGAAAGTAGCTTCATTGCAAATTGAGGACATGCAGAGAGAGAGAGAAAGTGCAAGCACCCAAGTGCTGGAGCTCTGTTATGAAATCACTTCAGAAACAAAGAATGAATTAGAGCATTGTTCAAGACTGTTACTTGTTATACAACCTCAGCAGCTCTGTTGTGAGCTGTGGTATCAGTGTGGAGCCGGGCTGGGTTACCAAAGGCGTAGGCTGGATCATAAAGGAGCAGTTCACACAAAAATGAAGATTTGCCATTTTCTCAGCCTCGTGTCATTCCAAACCCATGGAACACAAACATGTTGTGCAGAAAGTTGATGCTGTGCAAAAGTGAAATCATACAGTGAAAGTGAATGTCTACAGAGCAGTTCAGTTCAAAAACTTAGCATAAAAGTTGTCCTGCAGTCAAATGTTGTTTGCTGAAATGACATCTTTTTTTAGATGCAACACTTACTTATGTCAGAGCCAACCGATGAATGTTGTTAAAGCTGGTGTAAAAAGCTGCTTTAGAAGACTTGAAATATCTGATAAAAGTTGTATAGACCAGGGGTTCTCAATCTTTTAGGTGCCATGAGCCCCAAAATATGTTCATGTGTTCAAGAGTCCACATGTTGTTGTTGTTGTTGTTGTTATTATTATTATTATTATTATTATTATTATTATTTATTAATTTTTTTTTATGTATAAAGACCCCAACGTATACTGTGAAAAATGTGTTAAATATATTATTTGGAAAATATTTCATTTCCATTTTTTACATAATTTTTTTCCTATTGTTCTTATTATAATTGT
This sequence comes from Spinibarbus caldwelli, assembly GCA_039654775.1. Classification (NCBI taxonomy): domain Eukaryota; kingdom Metazoa; phylum Chordata; class Actinopteri; order Cypriniformes; family Cyprinidae; genus Spinibarbus; species Spinibarbus caldwelli. The sequence continues at coordinate 5,991,335 of CM077224.1, read as the reverse complement.
ACTGTTAGATGTATTTAAATGTAAATAATATTTATTTATTTAATCAATTTTTTATTTCAATCTATTTATTTTGTATTTATTTATTTATTTTTACACAGTTTTTTATTTATTTAATTTTATTTCTTTTTTTCACAGACCCCAGTTCGAGACCACTTTTATGATATGTTTATGGTGATTTTTATTTATTTTTTCTCATTTTTGGAGCGTGACAGTTGGTCATTATTCACTTTCACTGTATAGAAAAGACAAAGACATTATGCAAAATAACTCTTTAGCATATGGGTTTGGAACAACATGAGGTAGAGTGTTTTCTGGTCAACTTTTTTCCTTTACAAGCAAAACAATAAATAATTGCACAGAATATCTATTGATGCATAGCCCTTGAACTAGATGCTTAACCTCAGGTTGCTCTGGAGAGGCTGTCTCTGCTACTAGTGTACTTGAAAGTGAGTAATCAGGCTATAAGGAATTATGAGTTATATCACCATGCTGTTGTCTTAATTTTTTATTATTTTTCTAAGTGATTTTTATAAAATGATGTCTTTCAGAAAATTCAATAAAGAAAATTGCAATAATTTGTCAAGGGTTTAATGCATTAAGCATTAAACACACAGCTTGTGCTATTGTTTCTGTTATAAGTAAATGATTTTGTTTGTGATTGGCTAACATCTTTGTATCTAGTACACTGTTGTTTATGTAGCTGGTGCAGTTGCTGATGTGTAAACATTAAGGTTGCATCACAACCATGGTGAATTCTGAGCCAGTTTATGTTGCTTCCTAAATGTTTCTCTTTATTCATCTTGTTAAAAAGGATGATGATTTTCCGGTTCGGGATGACTTCAGTGACGCTGATCAGCTGAGGGTGGGAAATGATGGAATCTTTATGCTGGCCTTTTTCAGTAAGTCATGCAGAATGCTTATGCTTTACACTCATATGCATGTTTAGAATAGTATACTATTATAATCATGAAAAAATTGCATTACATTTTTACACAAAACTGGGCATAAAATGCAAAATAACCATATTTATTTACAAAATGAAGACTAGACTGAATTAAACATCCAATTTACTAAGGTTTCATCAACCTTTTAGCATGTGAGCAGTTAAAGATTTAGAATTTCATAATGCATACACTTAGACATAATTGTTTTGGATGATATGCAGATTACAGTATATACCAGTATATATATTCGTGTGTGTAGTGTGCAAGTGAACTAGTATGCCATTAGAAACATTGGCTGCATCTGAAATCACATAGTTCCTTGAGGAGGTATTACTCTGCAACCGCTTAAAAGTATGGTCTATATTTTATGTGTGTAGTATGAAAGTAATCTGGACATACTATGTTTGCCATGTTGTCATTATCATGTGACCTATACCGATAGCATGGCAAACATGTTGCATCATGTTGATAATGACAACATGGCAAATCAGTTGCATCTCTTCACTGCCATGGCCTCAGGATAGTAAAGTGTCCACACTTCAGAATCTCGCTGGAAGTAGTAGGTCATCTGGGTACTTTTTTCATACTCATTTATGTGTACTGTGAATTACGACATACTACTTTAATCAAACACTGTTTTTTCACCTGCTTTATAGTAGAGAAGTATGTGATTCCAGAGGAAGTCACAGTCTTTGTGTGTTTGTTTGTCATTGCATGTTGAGTTCCTCCATTATTGCTGTGTGTGCGCTATCTGGTGGTGTTGTGATGTATTGCACTTCAAGTTTTTCTATTCACAGTAGATTGTGGTCAGTCAGTAGCATAACACATTGCAGTGCAGTCGCTCATAGTCCAGTCATGTTTAATAAATGATTAGTCACGCTTTTATTAACAATGTATCACCATCTTTGTGACATATGTAAGCCGTTTTTCAAGATGTGTTGGTACATGTACTTTAAAATACCGTCATGTTTCATTAATGCAGTATTCTCTCTCTTTTTGTGAAACCAGTGGCCTTTCTGTTCAACTGGATCGGGTTTTGCTTGTCTTTCTGTTTGACCAACACCATTGCTGGCCGATATGGTGCCATCTGTGGCTTTGGCCTCTCTCTAATCAAATGGATCCTCATTGTGAGGGTGAGTCTCTTAGTAATGAATCGATTAACTCGAAACCTACACAGGAGGATAAGATTCTTGAAGTCAATTAAATATTGTGTTATGAATATGAATTTAATCATTATTAAAGTCAATGGTATTATTCCTCTTTTACAGTTTTCAGATTACTTTACGGGATACTTCAATGGGCAGTACTGGCTCTGGTGGATTTTCCTTGTTCTTGGTAAGTTGTTTTCCTGTTAATTAAGTTGGACTTTTTTAGTTTGATGATCTGATAATATCCGAATGAGTATTAAAGGGATAGTTCAACCAAAAATGAATATTTTGTCATTTACTCACCCTCAAGTTGTTCCAAACCTGTGCAACTTTCTTCTGTTATACTCAAAAGAAGATATTTTCAAGAATGTTGGTAATAAAGCAGGTAACTATTGACTTCCATGGTACTTTTTTTGTATAGTATGCAAGTCAATGGCTACCAGCGAGTGTTTGGTTACCAGTGCTATTTAAATATCTTCTTTTGTGCTCAACGGAGGAAAGAAACCCATATAGGTTTGGAACAGCTTGAGGGTGAGTAAATGATGACAATTTTTTTCTTTTTTTTTTTTTTTTGGGGTGAACTATCCTTCTAAAATAGTTACTGAGAAGTTTTTGTCATTCATCTGCGCCATCTGCTGGTTGACTGACTACATGACGACATGATTCAACATGCACTTCAAAATACATTGTTTATCATTAATAAATGCATTATGACCTAAATGCATTTTGTTAATTAGAGCAGATGATATTAATAAACAATAATCTTTACATTATTGTACTTGCTGCTGTGATGAGGCTTTTGGAAAATTTGGAAATCTTCTAATTGTGTGAAATAATGTGGCTGCAGTAACCTTTATACTGCAGTTTATTCTCTTTGGGAATTTTGAATTAGTGCGGTTTCCTAAGACCAGCTAGGTGTACTATTACTTTTCCTTTTTTGTTTGATGGATGTGAGTGGGAAGCGCCCCTCGCATTTTCTTTAGAGCAACTAGTTATTGACCTATGACCTGTCTGTCTTGCACTCCAGGACTCCTGCTCTTCTTCAGAGGGTTCGTGAACTACCTGAAAGTGCGTAACATGTCAGAAAGTATGGTGTCTTCACTCCGAACCCGCTTCTTTCTCCTGTACTAGAGGTGAGGATGGCATCACACACACGTGAACACAAAATCACGATTCTGTCAAGAATAGAGGTGTAATTATTTACCCATGTCCCATTCTTTTCAAAATGGTGCAACAACTTTTACAATAGAAACTTGGTCAAGAATTGTATACAGCAAAGAAATGACAGCGTAATTGATTAGGTTTTGTTATATTAATTATACCTGATTTTTAGAGGTGCATTGCAAATTTTGAAAACCAAATAGCAAAAACAACTTTTTCATAGATTTCAGTGTGTGTGTGTAATTGCTCTCAAATCACTTAATAAAAAGGGTAATTTTATTCATTTATCTATTTTAATCTTTGTGAAAGTGCCTCTACTGAGGCTGAATTATGCGGTAACACATATGCCTTGTTTGATTTTGTTTTAATGAGTGTAAATTGATTAGGTTTTACTATATTCATTATAATCTGTTATTAAAGATACATTGCAAGCCAGGTTGCACAAGTAAAGTTTTTTACAAATACAAAGGTTATACAAAGTCTTTCCCCTATCAGCCATTGTTCTGTCAAAACAGAAATGTTTTAAAAAAAATTGTGCATGCATTAAAGGATTGTGAAGTTATGAAATTATTTGCAGATTCCATCATGCTTTAATGCAAGAATCGCATTTTCTGTGCTTTGATACCAGTCTATAGATTGGTTTGATTGATGAACCAGCATGCACTCTTATGTTTCTACTGTTACAGTAGTATAGTATCTGACTTGTTTTTGCTAAATGTGGTTAAATATTTGGCTGCTCTTACTCAAGACTTCAACTCGACACTTACTCGATCACTTTTTTTTTTTTTTTTTTTGCGGTGAACCTAATTACTGTGGCTGTCATGTTATTTGTTGAATGTTGCCTTGAGAAGGAACACTTCCTTTCTGGTCAGGAATTGCCCAATATGCATAATAACCAAGCAGGAAAACAGTTGGCAAAGCATGTGCATTTCAGTCATTCTGGGAAAGGACATGTGACTAGGACTGGGCGATTATAGCCAAAAAATGATCTTTTGATATGCCATATATGTTACCTCAATGTATTTGTTGTTGGTCCCAAATGACTGAACAAAAGGTAATTTTATTTATTCATTTATTTAGTCTGTCTTTCTGAAAATCAAATCAATATTTCTCATAAACTAGACTAACATATTTGTTTTACCATTTTTATAATAACTTTGATAGCAGGATTGAATGCTTGTACTTGACTTATGCAGTCCAAACTACAATTTGTGTAAAATTTAGAAAGATAATTGTGCTAACATATGATTATTTACTACAAAGGTTGTAGTTTTATGATTTTGTGCAGCGACATCATTGCATGCAATATGTGGGATCTTTTTGGTTATGAAAAATTTCAGTTAGTTGAATATAAATTTATGACATTGTGGTATGGTTTTAAACACCTCTTGGGACAGACCAAAATTACCATTTTAAGGGGGAACTTTTGTTTAAAACTAGTCACTTTTCATGCAAAGTTATTTCTACATTAGAAAGTAGTAATTGGTCTCACAACAAAATAACATGAGATTTGTGTCTTTAAAAAAAAAAAAAAAAAAAAAAAGTAAATATACATTATGTACCCTATGGTGGAGGAGCCTTTCAGTGAAATAACAGATTTAAGCATGTTGAACATATATTTCTTGGCTTGAGTTTGTTCCAGAACAACACAAGAACTGATTATGTTTTTGTTCACTTGGCCACGCAAGCCGGATGTAATTTGCTTCATTGATAATGGCTCTCATAACCTTGCTTATATGGAGTTTGCACAATGAAGGCCATGGTGGCAAACCTCCAAAAAACAAGCTTCACTCTCATTCACTCTGTCTCTTTCAAGGTCACCTCACCAAAACATTCCTTCCTAATGTGAAATTCCTTGATGATTTGCAACCTGTCAAATGAACTGGACTGGATCCCACTGAGGGGAAGAGGAAGAAGAGAAAAAATAAAACGAGTATCTCTGCCAAACGTTCTGAACTGAACTCGGTAAAAGCGGAAGGTTTTTCTGTACTCTGAATGAGTGCAAATCAGCTTTTAATATCCAGTTTTCACATGTCCCAGTTGGCTTCAGCCCATAAACTTCTGGTTGATTACTAGATTTGAACAAGACAAAAAAAAAAAGTCCCTTTACGGTTAAATGGTTAATCTTTCCACACACTGCATGCAGAGTAATGGATTAGTGTACTTGGGTTGGAAAAACTGCAAAAGATCAGTAAAAATATGCAGCCAAGACATCCTATGCAATGTCTTTTACCAAACTGGGTTAGCAGTCTTAGACGGATGAAACTAGACTAGTTTAATTCTCTTTGCTTCGTTGCATCCAAGGCCTTGGCAAATTTGATTGCATTGCAGTATTAATATATAAGTTTAGATAGAATTTGACGCGTAACTTTAGCTAACAGCGATGTAAAGTACAATTGCACAGTTTCTCTTAAGTTGTGTCTCGCTTGACTTTATAGTAAATGATTAAGAAACTTCATTGATGTGTTTCAAACTGGAAATGGAATTTGTACTTATCCTAAAACATATATTTGCCTTTTGCACCTTCATTTTTTCCCGTTTTTTTCTTATTTTCATTTTTATTTTTTTTTTTATGTTTATTGGTTGTTTTAAGTTGTGACTTTGCTCAAGCTGTGACCTGCCTAGATGTCTTTAGTTACTTGAATGCCTGAATGCAACTGTCATTTGTTTCTATTAATCACAAGCCTCTTTAGCAATATCGGATATTAAAAGAAATGCATGGTTAAATCGGTTACAGCAGTTTAAACGACTAATCCAGTAAACAAAAAAACCTTAAGAAGAAAAAAAAAAAGGCAACTTACATTTATTAAATGTATGTAAAACAACCAACCAACTTTTGTTGGAATAACGATTTTGGATATTCTCTGATTGGCAGAGATGATTGTGTGCTATGTTTATTCTCTTGTCTTGCATAATGCCAATAAAATTTGAACTCCCAGATACATTTCTTTGGACCTTTTTGTTTCAAGTTAACAAGCATTCTTAACATGCATTTTCGTTCCTAGCCATTATTTATGTTGTTTCATTCCAAAATGTCATGTGGAAAATGGGTTGCGAATGCCAATTCATGTTGACTTTATTCTCACTAAAAGTGATTTATTGAAGCTTTTATAATGCCACTGTAATTATGAGTATTTAATTCATTGGTTATTTGGAAATTATACCAATTATTACACTTAAGAAGTAATAACATTTGTTAAAATGATAGTCCATATCCTTCTGAAATACAGCATTTACAGAGAAGATGAGTAAATTGTAATTTTATAATTGCTCTTGTGATTTGTGATTGCTTATGTTCCATGTTATTTTTTATGACAAATGAACTGCACCCTTGCCATAATTTACCATAGTAAGCATAGTTTCTGCCAAAATGCTTTTGTTTTTATTGTTCAGTAAAACAATAGTTTATTCAGAATCATTTTGTTGCATTTTAATGACATTTCTGGTTAATGCCAAGTAACAAATACTGTAGTAACAGCAACTATGATATTTTGTAGGAAGTAAGTCTCAAGCAAGTAGTGTAATAGACTAACCACATTACATGTTTAATAATATCGATGCAGTAATACTTTGTTCTACTACCATGTGAAAACCTTCCTATATGAATGTATCATTCAGTATTATACAGGTGCTTCTCAATAAATTAGAATGTCGTGGAAAAGTTCATTTATTTCAGTAATGCAACTCAAATTGTGAAACTCGTTTATTAAATAAATTCAATGCACACAGACTGAAGTAGTTTAAGTCTTTGGTTCTTTTAATTGTGATGATTTTGGCTCACATTTAACAAAAACCCACCAATACACTATCTCAACAAATTAGAATATGGTGACATGCCAATCAGCTAATCAACTCAAAACACCTGCAAAGGTTTCCTGAGCCTTCAAAATGGTCTCTCAGTTTGGTTCACTAGGCTACACAATCATGGGGAAGACTGCTGATCTGACAGTTGTCCAGAAGACAATCATTGACACCCTTCACAAGGAGGGTAAGCCGCAAACATTCATTGCCAAAGAAGCTGGCTGTTCACAGAGTGCTGTATCCAAGCATGTTAACAGAAAGTTGAGTGGAAGGAAAAAGTGTGGAAGAAAACGATACACAACCAACCGAGAGAACCGCAGCCTTATGAGGATTGTCAAGCAAAATCGATTCAAGAATTTGGGTGAACTTCACAAGGAATGGACTGAGGCTGGGGTCAAGGCATCAAGAGCCACCACTCACAGACGTGTCAAGGAATTTGGCTACAGTTGTCGTATTCCTCTTGTTAAGCCACTCCTGAACCACAGACAACGTCAGAGGCGTCTTACCTGGGCTAAGGAGAAGAAGAACTGGACTGTTGCCCAGTGGTCCAAAGTCCTCTTTTCAGATGAGAGCAAGTTTTGTATTTCATTTGGAAACCGAGGTCCTAGAGTCTGGAGGAAGGGTGGAGAAGCTCATAGCCCAAGTTGCTTGAAGTCCAGTGTTAAGTTTCCACAGTCTGTGATGATTTGGGGTGCAATGTCATCTGCTGGTGTTGGTCTATTGTGTTTTTTGAAAACCAAAGTCACTGCACCCGTTTACCAAGAAATTTTGGAGCACTTCATGCTTCCTTCTGCTGACCAGCTTTTTAAAGATGCTGATTTCATTTTCCAGCAGGATTTGGCACCTGCCCACACTGCCAAAAGCACCAAAAGTTGGTTAAATGACCATGGTGTTGGTGTGCTTGACTGGCCAGCAAACTCACCAGACCTGAACCCCATAGAGAATCTATGGGGTATTGTCAAGAGGAAAATGAGAAACAAGAGACCAAAAAATGCAGATGAGGTGAAGGCCACTGTCAAAGAAACCTGGGCTTCCATACCACCTCAGCAGTGCCACAAACTGATCACCTCCATGCCACGCCGAATTGAGGCAGTAATTAAAGCAAAAGGAGCCCCTACCAAATATTGAGTACATATACAGTAAATGAACATACTTTCCAGAAGGCCATCACTTCACTAAATTTTTTATTGGTCTTATGAAGTATTCTAATTTGTTGAGATAGTGAATTGGTGGGTTTGTTAAATGTGAGCCAAAATCCTCACAATTAAAAGAACCAAAGACTTAAACTACTTCAGTCTGTGTGCACTGAATTTAATACACGAGTTTCACAATTTGAGTTAAATTACTGAAATAAATTAACTTTTCCACGACATTCTAATTTGAGATGCACCTGTATATCAAAGTATCACTGTCTGATACAATCTTTGTACCACAATATCACCACAGTACAGATTTTCTCAAGGCTATTCCTTCATCTCCACCACTGAGTGGCACTTTTTTCCCTTCTACCCGTTTCCAAGTTCTCACACACACACACACACACACACACAGAGAGTTTATTATTCTTAATAAACTTTTAATGAGTGACCCATTTACATAACGTCTTTCCGGTCGGCACATGGTACTACTGTTGTGGACTGCATTTTCCCGGTCCTTTCTTCTGGATGGATGGCTCACTGCTCACAATCATTCACAAATATGTACACACACCATGGTACTGATAGATTACTATATTCACATACCGTATGTAAACTATTTTAAGTCAAGGTCAGAAATGAAAAGGCGCTCAGGGCAAAACTGCACCAAAAATAAAATAAAATTAAATTAAATTAAATTAAATTAATGTTTTTCCTTTATTTAAATTTTGTTAGATTTACATATTTTTATTTTTCTAATTATTATTTATATTTAGTGATTTATTTAATTATTTGGAATAAATTATTTGATCTTAAATAAAATATGCAAGATATTTTAGTGTATATAATTATGCACAGACTTCATTTAATTGAAATATTTGAAGCAAAAGAGAGACATACAATGTGTTTATATGGTTAGAAATATTACTCCCAATGAAAAGTTAATTTCATTGTAGGTCAAATAATATAATGGTACTGCTATTTAAAGAAATAAGCTGTCCTCTTGATGTCACATCCAAAATCTAGTAGTATCATAAGTTGATTTTTTTATTTATTAATGCCTCTGTTTTTTCCCCCTAGCAGGAGCAATACAGAGCAAATCCTGTCACATGTATCCAATAAAAAAGAGAGAATGAATGTTTGTGTGAACTGCAGTATGTGTGTGTTTTTGTCAGAAAGCGCAAGGGCCATGCTGACAATTGCTGTCGGCAGCATTTTCAGGGCTTTTTTTTTTTTTTTTTTGTTCCTGGCCACGTCTAAACCAAGTAATGCACCCATTGGCCTCTCCTCCTCCTCCTCCTTGAGGCTTTCCGGCCCAGCGGGTAAATAGTGGCTCTCTTAAGCTCCGGCACACCTCCACTCACTCCTCAGCATGCACAGGTACGGATAGGAATGTCAGGGGCTGGGTCTCAACCTGCACTCACAGCCTGCACGTTTTTTTTCCCCTCTGTTCATGCTGAATTGCTGGCCCTTGACACTGTAGAGATATGCAACAAAACAAAATGAACAAATCTATCTAGTTTGGTCACATTGCACCCTTTATTTATAGTGTAGATGCATTGTAAGGATGATTCCCACTCTACACTGCAATTGCAATGCAGACAGATTCATTGATTAAAAAAAAAAAAGTAATCCCATACAAAATTTTAACACCTCGTTGTTTGTTCTCAGAGGGTTAACGGATGTTCAAAGTGACATAGCGACAAACTGACCGAGTCATTCGTTTTCCATGAGAGTTGTCAAGGCGTTTATTCATGCAGCTTTCTCTCTCCTTTGGTCAAGACAGTGGTTTATGTGCATTCATGCAGAAAATTAATTGCTGTAAAGTTGGTTGCCATCAAGCAAAGCTACTCACTCTCATTGATAGTTGCTGCCTTGTAATGCTGCTCATTTGCACAAAGTAAAATAAAAATGCCCTTTTAAAAATAATATTTATTTGATTATGTATCATTGTTTTTTCTTTCATAAAATATGTAAAATATTACATACTTGCTAGTTGGTAGTTGCTGCATTGTAATGCTGGTTATGTGCATAAATAAAAAATAAAAACATAAAAAAAAGCCATGAAAAATGACAATAAAAAAAAAAATTAAGAATTATTTATATTTATTTATAAAAGTAAAAAAAGCCACCAATATGACTTTTATTAATTCCTTTTTAATATATAATTTTAAATAATATTTATTTATTTTTTGTTGTTTCTCCATAAAACAAGCAAAATATTACATAAAATTAGTTGATATTGAATTTATTGGCAACAACCTATAGAATTATGCAGATTTAGGCTTCAGTTTAATAAGAAGGAGAGATAAAATGTGTTTTTATGGTTAGAAATATGTCCCCTTTTTCTATAAAATTAATTTCTGACTTCAGAGAATATCATGTTTAAAATGTACCTGCTCTCATTGGTCGCTGCATTGTAATGCTGCTTGTTTGCATAAAGTAAAATTTATAAAAGTACAGAAATGCTACCATTTAAAAAAAAAAAAAAAAAATCAAATTTTATTTTTTATCTATTTAATTATTTATTTAATTTTGTTGTTGCATAAAATATTTTTTTCTTTAAAGGCACAGTTCACAAAATATTTTCAATTTTGAGTGAACTATCCCTTTAACACAAGCCTCTCCCTCTCTCTCTCTCTTTCTGTCTCTCTGTGTGTGTGTTGAATGCAGCATGAGGCGTTTGCCCACAGTTGATGGGTTGAGGGTAAGTGCTGCCCGGGGCCATCATGGCACGGTGCCACACCTCTCTTGTACGTTGTCAACGGCCTGTCAGATGCTTCGAAAAACTTCCACCTGTGTTTTTCAACACGCTTCTCGCAAGAGGCTTTCGTTGAGACTCATTCAACGGCACATTCAATGAAAAACAGGCTGAAAACAAAACCTATCATCTTGACGAATAACAGAACGTAGGTTTAGGAACAAATGAAATAGTAAACCACGTTAAATGTGTTGCTGTCTAGCTGTAGTTTTCTTCTTGCAGCTAAAGCCTGACACCTTCATGCCTTCTCAGAGCTTCAGGGAACACCGGGGTGGAGATGAAGCAGATCCACTGCCTTTCAAGTGGGCAAGAAAAGCACCACAGTGGTTTGGCTTTCACTTGTTTTTCTGGCAAGAACATCCGTGCCTTTTCTAGATCATTGACAGAAAACCGCAAACCGTTTGGCTGCATGCCTGCTTTCGGTATGAGTAGGAGATCAGCAAAGTTCAATTTTACTCCTAGGATCTCCAGAGATGCATGAAGAGAGTTTTTAACTTAATTTCCATTTTTTTTTTAAACTATGTCTAAAACGTCAAGTACACATGAGGAGTTTTGGACTCGTCACCTATTATGAATCATATTTCCCACCAAATTTGTTATACTTGTGCCTCAAAGTCCATGTTTACAGTAGTTTCATAACTACTTACAGTAGTTCGCTCTGTCAGACATATGTCTAAAAATACGCCGGCCATATGTTACACCAGCGCTATTTTCAAAGCTATTGAGGAACGTGCTATTTTGCAAACAAATAAAAATTTATTGTTTTACGGTTTTTGGACAGATCTGATGAGGTCGACATCACAGGCAGTGCAGCTGTTGGATTTAATAAATCACCTCAGCTTTGCTAACGATAAAGACTTCTTGTTGCTATGTGAAGCTTTGCTTATGTGTGTTTCTGAGCTTCCAGTGCTCGACAGGAGACTGTAGAGGCCACTTCCCAGAGCCAGAGCTTTTATAACTCTGACCTGAGGGTCATCCTGTCACTTTGGCAAGATTTCTGCAGTTTGGTGTGAAATGTGATCAAAGATTTGGAGTTTCTGGAGGTTAGTCTGTTTATAATGGCTTATTACACACTACTGTTCAGAAGTTTAGGGTCAGTAGGATGGATATATATATATATATATATATATTTTTTTTTTTTAATAAAATAATACTTTTATTCAGCAAGCATGCATTAAATTAATCAAAAGTGACAGGAAAGATATTTATAATGTTACATAAAATTTATATTTCAAACAAATTCAAATAATCTGAAAATCCTGAAAAAAAAAAAAGTTTCCACAGAAATATTACAAGGTTTTTAACAGATAATAAGTACTTGAGCAGCAAATCAGCATATTCATGATTTCTGAACGATCATGTGGCACTGAAGACTGGAGTAATGATGCTGAAAATAAGCCTTGACGTGACTGTAATAATTTTATTTCAAATTATAACAATATTTCACAATATTACCGTATTGATGATATTACACTGTATTGACTGATGCAAGAACATCAGCTACGTTGTTCATAGATAAAGTGTGTTATTTCTGTCTGTACCATCGTCAGACACTTCCCTGTCTGTCATTGGTTAGGCTAACAGCTGGTCCCGTCTCAAACCCACACCATTGGTTGAGACAATGTCACTAATGTAAAATTTTAGCATCAAAGTGTTTGCGATTTCTGGAGAAATTAACTTACGAATTGTTACCTTATTGTTGCCCTAAAGGTAGGCTACATTTCAATAACCACAAAAGTTAAGATATGTGTTTATTTTTCGCTAATTATGACTTTCTTCACTTTCATTACTGTCTTTTGAGGAAATAATCTTAGCGCTGGTGCGGTGCTTGATCATTGTTTGCTAGTAGACTTTTTGTGAGATGGTACAAAATAATTACTTTCATTATTAGGCTACTTGACTGTAAATTTACACAAGTAGTTCACAAAAATTGTGCGTAACACTTTACAATAAGAGTACATGAATAATCATGTACTAATGCCTAAATTAATACTTAATTCATCACATACTAATGATTATTAAGGGAGTTAACTAATTATTAACTAACGAAGAGCTATCCTTAACTCTTTAGAGGTAACATTATATTTGGACTTTCTTTTGAGTCCATATTTGTGAAATTATGTAAATAATAAAATAACTAAAAATCATTGTTTGTTGTATTGGTGGTGTAAAGGAATGAGGACACTCTCACATTGTTAATGTTTCATTGTGTCAGCTCATTAACTACCCATGAACTAACATCAACTAATGGCTTGTTAAAGTTGATTTTGACATGACTTTACTTGAGAGGGCCCAACATAACTAACTCATTAACTACCCATGAACTAACATCAACTAATGGCTTGT